>APFE031317831.1:31238-42197 GCA_000404065.3 Pinus taeda | reverse complement strand
AAGGACATGGGGATTGGCTTGACTGCCATAGACTCTAACATACGTAAAATATTCTTCCCCAAACCAACTACCCACTGACGGCAGGTCAAAAGAGGCTAAGTAGGAGATCCTTCGAATGGGCTTATTAAAAATGGCATAATTGATAGGAATCATGAAACCGTTACAGATATGATACAAGTGATTCTTATGAGACGACTTCCACATCTTTCGATGGTAAATATGGATGGGGAGGGGTCCTGTGCGGTCCACCTCCAACCGAGAATGGGGAATTCGGAATTAAAACACAAGGTATCAAAAATATAAGCGCTGTAGTAGAACGGAGGAATTATTCTCTCGCTACCTCTGGTCTGATTCCTAAATTCACTAACAGCAAGGGCAAGCTTATCCAAAAGGATAGTGGCCCAATCCATAATCCAACTGTTGATTTCCGCCTCCATGAGGGGAACCATTTCGATAGTAAAAATGGCGGAATCATGCAGACCCCATAATCTACACATCATTATAGCGGCATAGCAATATGGTGAACACAAAGAGTCGACTGAGTACTTACCGGAGGCTTCATGCTTGTGCTTAGCTGGATTCTGCCTCCAATCTTTGATAGGTTCAGACTCAATTTCATTCTCACTTGCGAACTTCTCCAGAAACGCGCTATTGTAAACCTTCTCTGGCATAGGCAAATGATACATTTGCCTCAAATCCTTTGGCTTGAAGGACCCAAAAATCCTTCCATCTTTTGCGACGAAAGTTCTGTCCGTGATAGGAATTTCTTCAATTGCCCATTTGATAACATCAGTGTATGGAAGCATTTGCTCTCTAGCCGCTATCCTATGTAGGAAAGAGTCGGCCAAGTCCTTGAGAGTGCACTCTGATCTTTTGGTAGAATCTGCGGTAGCTTCTTCTACCACCTGCTCAGGCTTCTCGGCTTCCAGCAAATCATAAGTTCCTTGCCAGGTAGTTCTGGCGAGTCCCGCGCACGTTGTATCTGATATCAATCCTTTCTTACTGTTTACTATTAGTTGTGGCGTGGACGGTGATTCAATAACGCCTGCAACCTTCTTCTGATTTTTACCCATTATGCCTGAATTGCTTGACAAATCTGTAATCTGCACAAAAGGGTGGTTTTGGCGTAATACTGAGATAGTAATGAAACTCGCAACTGAGAGTAAAATAGAAAGAAGAACGTCGATATACTTTGCATTTATTAAAACAGCGCGGATATGATCTATAGGCAGATCTGAAAGGATGGATTCATTAAGGGACCATATAGGACCTGCCACCTTATAAATGCTCATTAGTGCAATATTCGCCTAAAACTCTTTTAAATCATGCAATGGGCGTACCGGCGGCCGAGCGAGAATGATTATGCCTTAATTGTCATTAACTCGAGCTTTCCAATCATTCTAACGGCTTTTCGTGGAGAACTATGCCTTATCTTATCGGATCGGGGAGGGGCGCGAGGATAGTTTTAACAATGTTTCGAACGCCGCCGATCCCCGATCGCCGATATCGGATTGGGGGAAAGGGACTATGCGCATTAAGAATTCAATGGGGGAAACCACCGATCGCCGATCGCCGATATCGAATCGGGGAAAAGGTTATGAACAAGACTTGCGATTTGAAGGGGACCGCCGATAGCCGATATCGCCGATAGCTTTATCGGGTCGGGTCTTGGCCGATGGGCGCGATAGTGATGCACAAGGGAATGCCGATGGCCGATATCACCGATAGCTTTATTGGGTCGGGGGGAGCCTTTTTTTTGCTTGATGCTTCCTTTATGTTATTGCGATATGCGATCTTGAGATCGCTTTATCGCAATAAACACATATTTGCTTTATTTCCAAAGTTTTAAAGGGATATTGCTTTTGAGGGAAAGTTTATAAAGCGTTCCTCGGATTAGTTGAATTTTTACAAAGTAAGGGTTATTGACATCAATTTTATTTTGAAAGGGACCCATTTCATATTTTAATGGTCTTGTGAATAATAATAAAGATGAAATGGGGGGTTGTTTTGCAAGGCACAACATACCCATCGATTGCTTTCATTGAGACATATAATTTGACATATTAGGGATCTTAAAATCCTTCACCATACCACAATCCAATGACATAGTGCATCAAAAATGCAATTCAGAGCGGGTTAGGCTAGGTCATCACGCGAGTGATTCTCCTCGGGGCTACCCAACCTGTGGAAGGTAATCTTGTGCATTTGATGACTTCCAAGAAACTCAAGACTCGACCACCCCCATGGGATGAAGGTAATTATAGTGAAAAATCTTAGGAAAACTCCCTATAGTACAAGCTCTCAGATGCGGTTGGTTCTCTACTTGCGGGGATCAAACTTCGTCAAGTAAGAATTTCTTTGGAAGACCATCTGAAGCAATATATCTAGGAATTTTGAAAAAATTATATCACATATAGGCTAGAGGTATCTTTCTTTGATAAGTCATGTTTTCTTGTATTAGAGTAACATCATTAAAATAGTTAGTTTACAGTTGGGACCACTGCACTAGGTGTTTTCTTGTTGTTTGTTGCTCTTTTATTCATATCATCACCCTTTAGTCCTTAGATCATTATTCTATTAACATCATTTCTCCCCTAGATAGTTTTCATGGAGACTTCAAGGTCTTCACCCTCAGTTCCTGTTAGGACATAATATTCATGCCCTTAAAGTTCTAGTACATCCTACTAGTCCTTCATCAAGTCATCATTCTGATTCTAATTTTACTAATTCTTCAAGTTCCTCCTTTGATTCCACGTCTTCTCAACCTTGTATCACAATCATGTCAAGCAACAACGTGGGTCTAAGAAAACAGGTTGGTAACCTGGGTACCAACCAGGGTACCCCAGTGACAGAACCCCCATTGGTATCATCACTCCTACTCCATTGCTCCCTTTTGTGGTTGGTTTCAGTCTCCTAGATTTTAGCCAGTTCATCAACGATCCCCTTCTCCATGATCCCACTTGGCCATTTATGCTTACTAAACTCCCTTCAAATATCCGAAAGTTTGAAGGTAATCCTGGAGAATATCTCATTAATCATGTTCACTCATTCCACATGTGGTGTTCATCAAATTCCATTACTGAAGACTCCATCCTTGTTCATCTGTTCCAATGCACGCTCACTAGAGATGCTACTAGGTGGTATGTCAATGAACCTAGAGCCACTCATTCCACTTTTGTGACCCTTTCCAAAGCTTTCCTTAAATATTTCTAGTTATCTCTCCATTATGACACTGGTACCAAACTTTTGACTTATTTTTGTCAAACTTCTGCCACTTGCCTCTCCGACCATGTTCAAGAATGAAAAAGAAGGAGGAGCATTTCTAGAGCTCCTAAATTCAAAAAGTACATCTATATGGATTGGTGCCTTAAATATATTTTGGCCCCCATTCCTAAATATGTCACATCGCACTTCCCCCAATCAGAGGAAGATGTGGTCCAAGAAGCCCTCAATTTTGATATGATTTATGCCCAAACAGGTTATGTTTACACTGTCATCCTTGAACTACCTTAGCCTGGTGTTGCCAATACATTGAGGGCATCTCATGCCATGGATGGCATAGTTGGAACCATTTCACACCCTCATCCCTATGCTCCACTTCCTATGAGTTATGGTCCACCTCAAGGATGGACCAATTCCTCTTATATTTATCCCTCCCCCAATCCTCCACATGGAAACTCTTATCTAGGTCTTAACACACCATATGCATATCCCCATCCACATCAACAGACGCTAGGGCTAGTTGTTGCACCACTTGTTTATCAGAATGTTGCCTCATCTACTTACTATTAGTATGCACCAACTAGTACACCAACCCCTCCAAAACTAGCGCCCCAACCCCCCATCCCTGCTCCCACTCTGTCACAATAGCCACCTCCTCCATAAGGTCAAGTGGATGATCAGCAAAGCAGAACCAATCCCCCTAACTCCAAGAAAAGGAACAAGGGGAAAGGTAAGAAAAACTAGCAATTTCAAGGTAATCAAGATCACTAGGGTCAACCACCCAATGTATAAGAAGGTCCTCAGCCTAATCCCGCAACCCAGCACCAAGGCACATAACCCAAGAAAAACAACGGTCTTCACATGAATAAACATGTGCTTGTTGTGGTGTATATGGTCATTATAGTCATGAGTTTCCCCTTTTACCTTAGATGAATAAAGTATGGGAAGATCAAGCATCATCTTCTCAAAGATCGCAACCCATCACTCCTCCCCCTCCCACTTCATCTCAACTGACAGTGCTTACCAATCCTTTCCCCATGAAGGATACCTTGTTGCCCAACCTACACTAAGTCAGGCAGCTTAGCCAGCTCGCCCATTTGGTCACCATGATTATCATATTCTTGTGATGAATTCTAATAAGGTTAATATCGAACAAGTCAACCTTCAAAATTGATCATGCCATTATGAGAAGACATCGGCTAAGTTAGTGACTGAGTCCCAACCCCAGGTTTCCACAGAGCCTCTATCGTCATCCAGTGGTACCTTACAGATCCCTCAACCTAAGGTCAAGTTTATTCCCAAGATCCCCAAAAGTCCATTATGTCAAAATGTTTCTTCTGCTAAAGCCACCTATATCTATAACATAGTAGATAACTTGGCATAGTCTCCTGCTACCATGTCAATGTTGGAAGTCCTCTAGATGTGCCCATCCCAAGTGAAAGATATATTATATTCTTTAAGTGTTTTTGATCCCCAAGATGATCATATGATTGTATTTCATGTTAAAATTTTGGAAAATCCTCCCCTGCATTCATGTGTTTCATTTCAAATACCAATCTCCATTAGAAACACCACTGTTTAGTGGTGTATCATAGATGAGGGCACCTCCACCTGTGTGATAGTTTCCAATGTTTGGAAGAAAATTTGTTCCCCCTAACATATCCCCATACACCATCCTCTTTGTTCCTTGGATGGTTATCCTTCACATCCCCTTGGCTTATATCGCAACTTTCCAATTTCAGTTGTCGGCAAGACTATCTCTATTGACATTGAAGTCATTGATGCCCCCTTAGACTATAACATAATTTTTCATCATAGTTATACCTATGCCATGTCAATTGTCGCATATGCAGTTCATTGTAATATGTGCTTTCCCAACAATGGAAAGATTGTCATCGTTGATTAGTTGACGTACTATGATCCCAAAGCCCAGACTTCACTATAGACCAACATCTCATATGTGAATGACAATAATATTGTCTCACCCTTCACCAATGTCTCTCCAAGGGTCTACAAATATTCCACTTTTCTTGGTGCTTATTATGTTCCACCAACTACTCTTTTTAAGCCTAGTCATCCAGTGTTTACATGCTCCGAGCATCACAGAATGCCCGTAAACAATTCAATATGCCATCACAGTAGACAAACCATCTGTAAAATGTTGTTCCTAACTCAACCTAGCCTTCTGGTACTAATCCTCAATGATCATTTCCTTATGTTAGTGTCTCTCCTAATCTTTTTCTGCCTGAAACGATTCCCCCAGACCTTAACCATGTCGGAATAGTTCGTCCAAGCCATTATCCTTCTGGTAATATATTGTTCTTATCCCCCCTAGAGTTTATTCTACACTTATCATGGTCACCTTGAGTTTTCCTAACATTACCTTGGGCGTTCCAGTCTGGTACATTGATCCTCCCACAAAAAATCCACCAAATCAACTCCAACCTTACATTACTTTGACCCTGGTCCAACCTATTTTTCCTACACCCGACTTTGCTTCAGTGACACATCAAACTCATTAGGAACCTACTCATTTTTCAAAAGCATCTAGTGAGGGAAAAATCCTAGAAAAAGGGAACCAAAGACAAGGAACCCCCAACAACTCTAGCTCCTCTTAAGCTACCAAGCGTATTCCTCGATGCATTTTGTGTGGTGTTCTTGTTCATGCCATCAAGAATTTTCCTTAGCTCCCTCATGTCAATAATGCAGTCTCTGATACCTTCCCTGATTCTCAGAGTCCTCATTTCAATGTCACCTTACTTGAGTTAGCTAAGAAGAACATATCATTACGCATGAACCATCGGTGTGCTTTGTGTGATAATTATGGCCATTATTCTCATCAATATATTGTCTAGAATATTTCTGTGATACACTTCAAGTGCTTTATGAATTATAGGTCACTCGTAGTGAGTCCACCTATCCTCTACTTGCATATTATGGTCCCATTCTACACCAAAACAATAGGTCTCTCAAACACCCATTGTGATCCCTCCCCCTAATGTCGAGATGTCAAATAGTACTACTACCATTCTCTACCTATCGTCATCGATGAGATTGGTGCATTGGAACTCCCTTGATGTATCCTATTGTGATTCTATTGAACCTTCTTTGATGAACACCCTGATCTCAACATTGGTAGATATTCCATCTACTAGTAATATATCTCCCAAACCTGATGATGTGTATGTGAACCTTGTCTCTCAAGAAGATGCCTCATGTATTTATTCTCCATCATGTTGTCTTTCTTCCTCTCACCCCCCATCTTCCATTCTGATGAAGAAATTATGGAAGCCATGACCACTCCCTATTATCCTTGGGATGATATGCAACTTTGTGCATACTTCCTTCCAAAGCAAACAGATGACCAATATGTTGTGGAGTCTGTTGGGAATGGGTTCCCCCAAGAGTAGTTTTGGGGCTAAAAGCCCATGTTTTGCGACAATTTTGTAATAAAGTTGTAAAGACTCCACATTTTGTGGTCATGGAGTGTGAAGGTGTCAAGAGTCATAAAGAGTTGTCCACCCTTATTTTGTAAAGTGTCAAGTCGGCTGTAGAGATCCACCCATGGTCTACAGACAATAGGATTGTATAAAAAGGAGCTAAGTAAGTAAGCTCTAGGCCGTTAGAGAACAATGAAGCTTTGGAAGTTTTGGTGGAGAAGTCTAAGTGTTTTGGGCCTTAGCGTAGGTAGATGCTCTACAGCTGAGTGTGCAGAGGCCTACGGTGGAAGTCTGGTGCTGAGTGCGCGGACCCCTAAAACTATGTGCGCGGGGTGGATAGAGTCTGTATTTAACTAGAAGATATCAATAAAAGAGAATTATTCTGCAATTACTGTGTATTTGGTCTCTATTAGTGAATTTTATTATATTGCTATCTAGGTTTATTTTACAATTTTTATTTGATGCGCGAATGTATGTGATTATATATGTTAATTGAATACAAGTAAAGATATCAGTTTACATGACGCTAACTGTAATTGATTGGTAATATAAGTAAAACACTTGAGATAAATTGGGAACCTATACCATACGTTTTCATAGTTGTGCAAAAGTACCTGAACCGCTAGTTAGGGCTACATCTTCGCGGAGGTACTCAAAGGTGGAATAAAGGGTAGATTGATAGAGCCCTAAGGCTTAGTGACCTGTGCAAAAGTAGGGAAAGCGGGTATAAACCGACATCATGACTATCTCAGGGTGCAGAAACTTGGTTCTAGCACCCCCCCATACTACTTTGGGTGAGACTTCAGTCCTCGTTCCACAAGTTGATACCGAAGGGGCCAGTAGTGTAAGGATTTTTTTGGCTTTCTAATGTTTAACCTAGTTCAGGGCCCACAAAGCCATCAAAGTCCAAAGACTTCACCCACAGTGAGGTCAATTTATTCAATAACCCCTTACTTCAAACACATAAATTCGAACCACATTCACCTTGTGGTTATTACATTACCACACAATATTTGGGTAATGGGGCACCCATTTCTCGAGAGTCGAGGAGAAGAAATTCTCCCTAACCATCCTAGTGCATCTCGTAGTCTTGAATCTAGTACCATTATTCTTCTCCATATAGAAGAACCTATAGAGTCTCATATCACTTCAAATCACTCTAGGGGTGATCCACTTAATCATCCCTCCATCTTACCTCAACAACCTAGTCCCTTACACATTTTTGTTTCTCACCCCCCATGTTTTCTAGGTGACCATCAATTCATTATATATGAAGCCACTCTTTGGTATTGTGACACCATGTATGCGAACCCATAAATTTATTCCATTTCATTCATATATGTAGTGCCAAATGATATTGGTAATCCACCATTTCCTTTCTCTTACTGCATCCTTTATCTGTTCTTCCCATAAGAAGACATCCATAACATAAACAAATGGCAAACCACATCATCGAAATGTGTTTGGAGTCCATTACTCTAAGTACATCTAGTATGTCCATTGCATGATGGGGGGTACTTATGACCCTATATCTCCTCATGATCCTCTACTGGATCTTGTTCAAGTAGGTCCAAATGTTTGAATCCCTTATTTTATTACTTGGAGCATAATGACATTCCACATACTCATCTAGATAGGGGCATCATTACCACCTTTTCATACCAGATCAATCCCTTCCATTACATATGTTGGGGGGTAAATATCACATGCTTGGGGGGATGATGGCCCCTGTCCACCTTCTCACTTGATTAACATAAGTCTTGGCCTAGCCCTAATGGTCTAGGTATTTCATTCCTTGGATATTTTGTCCTATCACATATCATAGACACTTTATCCCATCCTTTCAAACATTCTACTCTATCTGATATCGCATTTACCATCTAGTCCCCATGTTTAACTTGGTGGATGGGGATGATGCTAGAAATTCTCTAGTAATTCGTTCATGTTTTCCTTTCTTACCTTGATTCTTCACTAAGAACCATCCTTCCAAGATGCATTAAGGTCACTTTTAGACAAGTAAGGCTACCTACCTAAAATTCACAGATCCTAATTCCAACGGTCAATTTGTCTGCTACAATCACCACAAGATTAGGGCCTCCTCCTCCTCTCCAAATTCTCCACAGATCACTATGCAAATGAATTTGATTTGGGGGGAAAATCCCTTTTATAGGAAAAACTTTACTTTTTCCACCACCTATTGTGACCAACTATAGCTACATCTAATGAATTGTCAACACCATTGGAAATCTCTCACCGAGTTTTATAATGGGTCTCCCTCTTTTTTGGTAATATGACACTTCACCAGGAATCCATTTTTTCCATGAGGTCTCACTTGTAGGAATTTACAGGGTAAGTTCCTCAGATAGAACACCAAAGGATACCGCTCACAAACAGATCACAGATCAATACACCAGTATTTTTGACAGGTTAAAACCCTCAAAGAGGGAAACAGTCCATGGCCTGAGCCAACACAGCCACTTCAGGAAATTTATTAATGAAAGAATGAAAATTTACATAAGCTTCTCTCGTGAACATTTAACCTACAAATGACCCTCCGTGCGCTTTAAATAGAAATCATGGACCAATCGGGTTTTAAGCCACGGATCAAGTTTTGGTAATACCGAGGAGAGAATGAACCATTAGATCACTACATATCGTGACCGTCAGATTGTATGTTACAAATGTACATAGTAAAGAAACACACTTTACCTAACTCTATACTAGACCAAGTTATACTTAACTATTTCCTATGTGTCGGAATATCCTAACATCCCCCCTTAAGAACAACTTGGGATAGGATTGAAGGATTTACAAATATGACACAATAGGAGAAGGAAGGAGGCACTAGAGACTATCCCCCCTTAGTGACAACTTCCTGAAATCCAAGCATATATCGAAGTTTAGTGAACTTCGCCTCTGTAAGAGCCTTTGTGAAGATGTCTGCAACCTGATCATCTGTTGAACAATATTGCACTTCAAGAACATGGTCATGAATGAGCTTTCTGATGAAGTGCATGTGTAGTTCAATGTGTTTGCCGCGCTGATGCTGAACTGGATCTTTGCAAAGCTGAATGGCACTTTGATTATCACAGCAAAGTGTAGTCGGATGCTGCTGCTGAAAACCAAACTCTGATAGGATCTGACGAAGCCACAAGGCTTCCTTACTAGCCTCTACGGCACCACGATACTCTGCTTCTGCTGAAGAAAGAGAAATGGCAACTTGTTTCTTGCAAGCCCATGTAATAGGTCCTGAACCAAGAGTGAACACATAACCAGCAGTAGACTTCCGATCATCAGGGTCACCAGCCCAATCGGAATCAGTGAAACCAACCAATAGAGGAGATGCTTCAGCACTATAATGAATGCCAAACTGAATTGTACCTCGAACTAACGAAATATTCGTTTAGCTGCTTTCCAATGACTTTCACGTGGGGTTTGCATAAACCGAGCAACAAGGCCAACAACAAAGGAAAGATCAGGACGAGTATGGGTTAAATACAAAAGTTTTCCGACAAGTTGACCGTATAAGGTAGCATCAACTTCAGGGGAAGTACAATTGACTGAAAGAAAGTTTGACTCCAGACTGAAAGAGAGAAGGGGCTGGCTTACATTCTTCCATGTGAAAATGACGAAGAATATCACAAGCATACTTGGACTGGGAAAGGGAAATACCCTCCTTGGATTGCAAGACTTGAAGACCGAGAAAATAGTGTAAGTGTCCTAAGTCTGTCATTTCAAATTTCTTTTTAAGACTGGACTTCACATGGTTTATAAGGTTGGGATCACTACCAGTAAGAATAATATCATCAACATAAAGAACAAGGATGATAGACTTGCCCACTTTCTGGTGTAGACAGTATTGTCAGAATGACACCTAGAAAAGCCAGATTCTTAAAGAAAGCTATCCATTTTGGCATACCAAGCCCGAGGAGCTTGCTTGAGACCATAAAGGGATTTCTTAAGCCGACATACAAGACTGGAGTCTGTTTGTATAAAGCTAATAGGTTGTTCCATATAGATTTCTTCATGCAAGTCCCCATGCAAGAAGGCAGATTTAACATATCTGATGGACTTCCCATTTTAAAGAGGCAGCAAGGGAAAGAACAAGGCGGATAGAGTTCATTTTGGCAACAGGGGAGAAGGTTTCAGTGTAGTCAATGCCTTCAACCTGTAAAAAGCCCTTAGCAACAAGACGAGCTTTATGTTTATCAACTTTCCCATCTGGTCCATACTTGGTTCTGTAAACCCATTTACATCTAACAAGTTTGCGTCCCTTTGTAGAGGAACAAGATCCCAT
>APFE031317831.1:16010-31218 GCA_000404065.3 Pinus taeda | reverse complement strand
TGAAGGATTTACAAATATGACACAATAAGAGAAGGAAGGAGGCACTAGAGCCTATCCCCCCTTAGTGACAACTTCCTGAACTCCAACCATAAATAGAAGTTTAGTAAACTTCGCCTCTGTGAGAGCCTTTGTAAAGATGTCTGCAACTTGATCATCTGTTGAACAATATTGCACTTCAAGAACATGGTCATGAATGAGCTTTCTGATGAAGTGCATGTGTAGTTCAATGTGTTTGCTACGCTAATGTTGAACTGGATCTTTGCATAGTTGAATGGCACTTTGATTATCACACCAAAGTGTAGTCGGAGGTTGCTGCTGAAAGCCAAACTCTGATAGGATCTGACGAAGCCATAAGGCTTCCTTACTAGCTTCTACGGCACCACGATATTCTGCTTCTGCTGAAGAAAGAGAAATGGCACCTTGTTTCTTGCAAGCCCATGTAATAGGTCCTAAACCAAGAGTGAACACATAACCGACAGTACACTTCTGATCATCAGGGTCACCAACCCAATCGGAATCAGTGAAACCAACTAATAGAGGAGATGCTTCGGCACTGTAATGAATTTCAAACTGAAATGTACCTCGAACATAACAAAGTATTCTTTTAGCTTCTTTCCAATGACTTTCACGTGGGGTTAGCATAAACCGAGCAACAAAGCCAACATCAAAGGAAAGGTCGGGACGTGTATGGGTTAGATACCATGTAGGAATTTACAAGGTAAGTTCCTCAGACAAAACACCAAAGGACACCGCTCACAAACAAATCACAGATCACTCTATACTAGACCAAGTTATACTTAACTATTTCCTATGTGTCGGAATATCCTAACATCACTTTCTTCCTATTACAATCAAATTTCTTCATTTGAGACACCCATATTCTGGTAATACTTTACCTTTGTACTAGTTGACTAACGTGTTGATTTTAGTCATGAGTAACCATCGTTTACTCATGTTTTTATGGTCCCCTCCAGGCCTCCCCCATGTGGCAACATCATCTAGCCACCCTTGTTTAGAGAATCTGAGATGAGTCACCCTTGTACCTTATGGAGTCTATTCTAGGTTCCCTTGAGTCCAGTTACAATATTCCATAAATTTTTGCGTCACATCCCTCCCATTATATTCATAGTTGGTCTCCAACTATACTACCCCGTCATTTCCAAACCATTATTTGTGTCATTGACCATCCCCTCTGGAATCGAGTCAGTCACTACCAATTCAACCATACATATCATGCTATGACAAGGGAAGTCATTAGTCTTCCATTCATCTTGTTTCCTTCCATCATCATCCCTGGTGTCAATCCATCAGTCACTCTAGTATGATTCCTCATGCCTTTGTTAAGGATTCCACATTACCTTAACTCTGGAGCGCCATCTTCTGTCAACCTCAACACATTTATTCCAGAAGAGTGGCCTATATTATGGTGTACCTTGGTTCCATACTCCATCTTTGTTTGGTGCCTCAGATCAACAAAAGAGAATCATCATTTCCCTTCGACTTGGTTGTTTCTCATGTGCTTGACACTAGCTCCTTATTGCAGGATTGAGATTCATACAATTGACATTCAGAGATCTAGACGACTGTCCCAATAATTATTGGGTGTGTGTGAAATGTTTCAGACCTCATGAGGGGTTGGCCCTTCAGGTATCCCCCCACATGCTTGAATGATCACAAATGTTGATGCAGCCTCATATGTAGTTTCGTAGTTGTGATGGGTTTGGTTTTTGCCGCTTACAAGGCCCACAACATGCATGTATCCTTCAGATGATCCATTCAAATCTTCAGATACTTTTCCTGTTTGACAGGGCTTCTTTGGTTGTGATCCCCCCTCACCATGTCAACTTGAGGTGCATTATGTCTCTTGTACTTCGATGTTATTGTATTCAGTCCTGACCTATGTTTTTTCAAGTGAATTATGTATATGGGATCCATTGTATTCCTTTCCTGGTGCATTGATGTCAGTGTATCATGTATCATGTACTTTGTAGCTCAATGCCACATTGTTGGGCTCATCATTATTACTTTTATGCAGTTATCTGGACAAGTATGGGTATGCCTCCCCCACCTCATTTAAGATCATGTACTCCCACATAAAAGGATACTTCTATCAATTTGTTAGGTCATGCCCACTGCATTTTTTCCTATCCTTGAATCACTTTAGTTATCATTATGTCTTTGAGTCCCCTTTGGTGTCTCGTGGGAGTGTAACCTACAACGTATTTCGGTCATACTATTTTCTCCTAACACTTGTATGTTGGGGAGAATCTGTTATCATAAAAAAATGATCACCTAACCATTTCTAACTAGGTGGATTAAAATACACCATGTAAGATTAATTTTACCATAGTAAAATCACTCTCACTATGGAAAATAATTTAGTAAACCACTTTTATTGAATTATTTTCTTATTTAAACAAAAATACCCATGAGAATAAGTAAATAAATCATTATTTATTTCATTTTCTCTAGGAATAATTATTAAATCATTGTTTAAATAATTATTCCTTGTCACTTTTTACAATTTAATAAATCGCCATTTATTTATTATTCATTATTTCCATATGGGAATAATTGATAAATCACTATTTAATATTTATTTCAATTTCACGCCATTATTAATACTCACAAAATAATTAATAAATCATCTTATTTGTTAATTATTTCTAAATAAACATATTTAACCTTTTTAAATATATTTTCCCTCTCTAATAAATATAATAAAGTACCCCATGTTGTTAGATCTTAATTTGGTCAATATTACTTTATTATTCTCCATTTTCAAGATTAACCCCATACTTTGTTATAAATAGGAGGGTTTTCCATTCATTCTTCACCATGATCATTATTATCATCACCATTATTGTCTCTTTTCTTTTGACCTCCCATTTGAGTTCTTCACATTGTTTGGGTTTTTTCACATATTGAGAGAGAACATCAATTACTCAATCATCAACACATCAAAGGACCCATCCAACAGAGGGGATTTACAGACCCTTTTTAGACCTCCTTCACCACATGTTATCAATAAAGAATTTATTTAATTAAAGTCATTCCATTTGGGTTATTGCATTGGTTATCTTTACTTTTTCTTTCTATTTTGGATCGTATATGTTTTTGTTGCAATTTTTTCCATTTTTATTGCAGGTATGAATCATAAGCAGCCATCAAATTGTTGTTAGGGTCACTTGTCACCCAGTGACTTAAGTGAAGTGTTTTTGGCACACCTTGCAAGAAATTTCACATTAAAAAAATATAAGAATAGTACATAATTCAACTTTCGTTCATAATATTATCCTATCATGTTTCTCCTATCTTTCCTATGCCCATACATTTCTAAGTCTTGTTCTGCTAAAAATGTCTATATAATCTAACTAAAGCTTAAAACCATTACATTTCCATAAATGAATACTTCAATGTCTACTTTATAGAAAACATCCTTAATTTTCAAGTCTGTGTTTAAACTATATCCTAAGAGTAGTTGATGTTTCCCGTGTTTACCATTATACCCTACTTGAAGATTGATAAAATAGATTTATATGTCTCCTTCAAAATACCTCTTTTAGATATGTGATCCAATCTCTAATTCTAAAATATATAAGAATAGTACATAATTCAACTTTCATTCATAATATTATCCTATCATGCTTCTCCTATCTTTCCTATGCCCATACATTTCTAAGTCTTGTTCTGATAAAAATGTCTATCTAATCTAACTAAAGCTTAAAAACATTACATTTCCGTAAATGAATACTTCAATGTCTACTTTACAGAAAACATCCTTAATTTTCAAGTCTGTTTTTAACTATATCCTAAGAGTGGTTGATGTTTCCTGTGTTTACCATTATACCCTACTTGAAGATTGAGAAAACAAATTTACATGTCTCCTTCAAAATACCTCTTTTAGATAGGTGATCCACTCTCTAATTTTACTCTTTATATATATGTTGGAAGTGGATATTATTAGATGTCCTTACCAAATTCTAAATCATTGACATCCAGTTTGCAAGTATGGGGGGATTGAAATTAGTATGATTGTCTACCCAGTCAATTATTTCTTTCGCATCTCCATATGTTTAAATTTTGTTTATCCCAAGCCACTTTGTTGCGATTAGGACTCCTCATAATGTTGTAATATTTTCTTTGTTGTTTGAACCCTTTCCTCCTATCTAGTCAATTTAACGTCTGTAATTTCTCTACATAAATTATCAATATGGGTATCGTAAACTGATGAATTGTGGTGCACCATATGTGCTTAGTTAACTTTTTTCTTACTTCATTGTTTTATAGATTTTATTTTTTTTTGGGGTTTTGTTTTTGTTGGTTTCCTAAAGTGTCTAATGCAAATGGAAATCCTATTCTAAGGTCTTAAGAATACTTTTAAAGGTCAAGTATGGATGTAGATTTCAAGACAAGGTCTACATCCCTAATGGTAAGTTCCAAAACTTAGCACTTCAAAAGATCTTAAAACATGTTATTGATGGAATTAGTACTTAAACAAAAGTGTAAATATGCAGCTATTTTAAATCAAACAAAAGATGAAATATTGATCATGAAATCACTGTCTCTGCTGCTTGTCTTTTTCAGAAATAAAAGTTAAGCTATTGCACTCAAAGAAATCCAAAAATTGCAAGTAAAGTAAAGCTGAAATCAAATTACATCAACTCATATTCTAACACCTCACCATTCGACTCGCTCTGGCTTTCGGAGGTAATCATAGAAAACTTGAGCAATATGATATCTAATTTGCAGAAACTAAAACTACTATTAAATTACACATTCATACTTCAATCCCTCACCTTTCGTCTCGCTCTAGCTTTTGGAGGTAACTGAAAATGACATGAGCAATTCAATAACTAACTTGCAGAAAAATAAACTAATATCAAACTACACATTCATACTTCAATCCCTCACCATTCAACTCGCTCTGGCTTTCGGAGGTAACTGAAAATGACATGAGTAATTTAATATCTAATTTGCAGAAAGGTAAACTAATATCAAATTACACACTCATACTTCAATCCCTTGCCATTAGTCTCACTATGGCTTTCGGAGGTAACTGAAAATGACATGAGCAATTTAATATCTAAACTAACTAACAAAGCAAATGAATAAGACTGAAATCAAAGCATAACTGAAATTGAAAAGCAAAAAGAACAAAGTTAGCAGAGAGGCAAATCTCATGTCACTATTTGATGCAAAAACATGTAAAGAAAAACTAATCTAGAATCAACCAGTTGAAAACACTTACATGAATTAAAATTGCATGAATGAAGAATCTAATCTATCAAACTTGAAAGCAATCAAATGACATAATAAAATCAAATCAATTTTACAAAATGAAATCTACTCTACCTTATATTCTAATATGCTCCATGGAATCTACTTCACATCTCCTTCCATGTTGGGAACATCAAAGCTTTATTCAAATTCTTCAAAATCGCAAAGTACAACAAAGCTCTCTAAATCTTTCCAAATCCATCAAGGAAGAACTACAAACTCCAAGCTAAAGAACTAAAAGCCAAGCCAAGCTAACCAGCTAATGAAGGAGAAAGATCTCCTATTTATACAAAAAGATGAGAAGCCATCTTATTAATGAGAGTCCATGAATCTCTCCCTCTACCTTTAGAGTCCTAATCAAAATAGGAACTGATAAGACACATGTCTTCTTAGAGTTACAATACAATTAGGATATGTGACACATATCCTCATGATCCCATGATTCTTTCCACTCAAATTCGAATTTGGCCTTAGAGTGCCACATAAGGGTCTTCTAGAAGCCTCCTTTCAACTTACACATGTCAACAATCTCAACCCACTTGTTAGGTATAAGCATATGCACATTATTTCTAATTTTTAACCACAAATTCACTTAAAAGGTTTAGAATTAATCAAGATTGGAAAAACATAAATGTGGCCCAATGATAATGAAAGTGGGATGAATGTGGTGACATAGTAGTGAAATGGAGATGATATAATGGACATTATAGTGAAAGTGTAATGGAAATGAATGACATTTTCAAGACTCAACATACCCCCCAACTGAAGCTATTGCATGTCCTCATGCAATATATATTACATTAACCTTTTTGATCCTTGAGCTTTCTCTTAACTTTGCATGATATCATTTGATAACTTCATACTCTTGAAAAGTATTTTACTTGAATTGCAACATGGTTGGTTCTTGTGTTACAACCATTTTTTTTTTTTTTTTGCATTTTATTTTGATTTTTGAACTTTGCATAATGATATTTTGACTATTGTTGCAAAGTATATCTTTATGGGATTGTATGATGGTTGGTTCTTGTGTGACAACCATGATTTTGTTTGTATCCAATTTATCCTTTAAACACTTTTTGAAAATCCATTGTATGCTCATAATAACAATGTAATGGTTAATATATGTTGGAAGTATGTGTGCTCCTGAATATGATATGGACATGAATGTATTCCTCCCAACTGATGGTATTGGCAATTTTATGAAATGAGGAAGAGAAATGTTTTTCCAACAATTATCGTTCTAGCCTTTTATATAATTCTATGGTCAAAAGTTAGAAAATGACGTACCTTAACTTACCCTTTGGAATGGATGAGTTATATGTGTGGTGGCTGCAAAATTCTGATCATATTCTTCTTCAAGTGGTTGAACAAGAGGAGTCACAGATAAAGAGATAAGATGACCTTTTATTGCTTCTACTAAAATTTGCTGAATCTGCTCTAAAATGCTGAAAATAATAGTCTTCATGTCTTCAAAACTCATTGGCACAATTCCTTCTATGTGAAAAGATGTTCTGATGTCGAACAGAGCAGGAAATTGTTGACTTAGTGACCATTAATGGATGCCACTAGTCAACACGAGAACTCTCACCATTGATGACAATGAGAGTCAAGATGCCCAAAGACATCTTGCTAGGTACGAATGAATTTGTCGATGTTGAGTCACCTAGAAGATCTAATGAACAAGGGACATTAATGTATTCCCATTGTTTGTTAGCATGAGGACTTGCCATTATGGCATGCAAGCCTCAAGGTGTTTTTACAAAGAACTTAGACTCAAAGGACTATGGACTCAATAATTTGCATTGAAGCAGGGCTTATTTGTGACATGAAAATGACAGGAAATGGAAGATGAAAATGGAAGATGGCAATGGAGAGCAGAAATGGCAATGGGCAATAAGCATGTGAATGAGCCTCTTTCTTTTATTTGTGGGTTATGAATGGAGAAAAAGAGATGGAAAGTGTATGTGAATGTAAACGGATAATAAGGTGAATGGTTTATTATGAAGTATGAATGTGATGGAGACAATAGTATCTGAAAGTTTTTCAAGTGTTTGGATCTAATTTTGCATCAACATATTTCCTTTTTGTTGCTGATCATCCTCTTACGAAAAAAATTGGTCTCTTAAAGAGACACCATTTTATTGTAGTCATTTGTCCTTCCTCCTGGAACCTGCAAAAAAAACTAATAATTATTCTGCAATGGAATGTAAGGTTATCAAAGGAGAGAGGTGATCAATCTCTCTAGTTATGATATTTACACACAAAACTAAGAATTTGTATTAATGAAACAAGTCTTCAAAGGGAAAATCAAAAGGATTTATATATGCTTTGGAATTGGTGCCCCAAGTTGAATGTTGCTTCTTTTTAGCAATTTATTTCATTGTTTTCTATTTCAAACTCTAATGATGGATTTTCCATTGTGTATATCTTGTTGAGATCTTTCCAATGGTACTTAAATCATCAAAATCTGATTTCATATCAAAAAGTTAAGCTGATTTGAACAATGAGGTTTTTTTCAACTGTGGAATTGGACTTCACCTGCAGAATGTGCATGGTTTCTGTAGCTAAAAATCTTGAATATAAAGTTAGCCATTCATATTTCATCATTAGTCCAAAATTAATCAATACCTTCAGAAAAGTGAGCAAATAACTTATTCATTTCATTGATTCAAAATTATTATTTTTTTCTTGACATGCAGCGACTTAGTGTGGCAACTCAGTGTGGCGACTTAGTGATAACACACAACTTGACTTCCCTTTGACTGGGGCCTTTTTCATTGAATTGGATCAAATGAATAGGACACCATCCATATACTGACATTTTCCCAGCTACCCATGTGGCTTGTTTTACTTGATGACACCTACAACCTAGAGTTTAACAAAAACAACCGTGGAAAGTTGAATAAGCTGCAGAAAGTGGCTTCATTCCGTAGCTAAAAGACAGTCAACCATCAGTTTTATAATTTATGTTATTTTCTTCATTGTCTGCATGTAGAAACTCTGCGAATGGTAGTGGCATATGAAGGAAAACAGTTTCAGGAATATCAGGGTACCAACTCTTGTGCTGCTCATTTTATGATTATTATTATTATTTTTATTTTATTTTATTTTTTTTTTGTTGAGATATACCCGCAGTGTCACTTTCCTACTGCCATTTGAATCATAAACCATGAAAATGAATTCAATCTTTTGGTTACTTAGCAATTAGGTACGAGAAAAATTTTAGAGCACTTCGACTATAAAAAAGATGCTTATGCAAAGGTGCAAGGATGCAAGAGCTAGTATGCAGGAATGATAGATTATTTTCAAGATCAATAAAAAACCAATGATTTTAAGAATACAATTATAATGCACCAGACTTTGATATGACTCAGATCAGCCCACAATTAGCGTGCAAACAATCCCAAAATCTCACTTGAAAAACAAACAAGATAATACTTATTGAGCCTTTAAATGTATTACTATTGTCATAACTTATTTTCAGGACACAACTTCGAAGATTACCCCGTTGTAGCAGTTATATCAGACTTCTGAAATACAAAAAACTACCAAGGAAAATGAGCAGCAAAGCTTCAACTTATAATTTTATAAAGAATTGAAGGCACATCATGATAAAAACTCCATACCATTAAAAGGCATGGCAAAAGTATTCGTAATTTCCTTATTGTAGCCTCTGAATTTTTGAATGAACTGTAGCCACCGTGCCTTCTTTAATATGCTTTTCAATTGCGAATACCCCTCCATGAACTTGGGCCCTTCTGGTTCTGCTCTTCAACAAAAAAACCATTCCTTTCCTCCTGGCTTTAAAATACATCTGCGTGAATAATGGATGAAGAAAAATCCATTATGTGTTCGCGGGGAATTGACATGATTTTATGGAGAAAAATCCAGTGATGGTAAATGGAGAAATAGAGAACAAGTGGCGGGAGTGAATTCACGGAGTGGAGTGGAGGCTTAGGTGAACAGGGTAGAAATGCAAATGTAACTTCAATAGAACAGTAGGGGAGTAAAGTGAGCTCGACAAAGTTTTAAACTGGACACCTATGGAATTTATGCAACGAAGAAGAGTTGTGATCAAATCAGTTACGTCCCCATAATTACAGGTGCAGTGTCAAAGTACAGCCAACATGAGTTAAATTCATAGGCTAATCATGAAGCCATTTGAAAATAAATTCAAGGGTTGTGGAGGAATCATATAAAGGTCATGGAATGGTTATGGAAGTCTTCGTGGATTCGGACACGTCTAACAGGTGTGATGAAGTATGAGTTGATTAAAGATGGGAGGTGTGTAATCAAATTTTAGATACCAGCACACAGTTCATTCATTTCATGTCAACTGGTTGAACACACTTACATGAATTAAAATTGCATGAATGGAAAATCTAATCTATCAATATTGAAAGTAATCAAATGACATAATGAAATCAAATAAAAATTACAAAATGAAATCTACTCTACCTTACATTCTAATATGCTCCATGACATCTACTTCACATCTCCTTCCATGTTGAGAACATCAAAGCTTTATTCAAATTCTTCATAATTACAAAGTACAACAAAGTTCTTCAAAGCTTTCCAAAGCCATCTCAAAAGCTAACAAGTTTAAGAACTAACAAGCTAAGACTTATGAACTAACAAATGAAGGATAGATATCTCTTATTTATACAAAAAGATGAGAAGCCATCTCATTAATGAGAGTCAATGAATCTCTCCCTCTACCGCTAGAGTCATAATCAAAATAGGAACTGATAAGACACATGTCTTTTTAGAGTTATAATATAATTAGGAGATGTGACACATATCATCATGATCCCATGATTCTTTCTACTCAAATTCGAATTTGGCCTTAGAGTGCCACATAAGGGTCTTCTAGAAGCCTCTTTTCAACCTACACATGTCAACAATCTCAACCCATTTGTTAAGTATAAGTATATGCATATTATTTTCTAGTTTTTAACCATAAATTTACTTAAAAGGCTTAGAATTAATAAAGATTGAAAAAACATAAATGTTGCCCATTGATAATGAAAATGGGATGAATGTGGTAACATAGTAGTGAAATGGAGGTGAAATGGTGGTGATATAATGGACAAAATATTGAAAGCGTAATGGAAATGAATGACATTTTCAAGACTCCACATACCCCCAACTGAAGCTATTGCATATCCTCATGCAATATATATTACATTAACTCTTTTGATCCTTGAGCTGTGGCTTAACTTTGCATGATATCATTTGATAACTTCATACTTTTTCAAAGTATTTTACTTGAATTGCAACATGGTTGGTTCTTGTGTTACAATCATTTTTTTTTTTGCATTCTATTTTTATCTTTAAACATTGCATAATGATATTTTGATTATTGTTGCAAAGTATATCTTTATTGGGTTGCATGATGGTTGGTTCTTGTGTGGCAACCATGTTTTTGTTTGTATCCAATTCATCCTTTAAGCAATTTTTGAAAAGCCATGTATGCTCATAATAACAATGTAATGGTTAATATATGTTGGAAGTATGTGGGCTCCTGAATATGATATGGACATGAATGCATTCCCTCCCAACTGATGGTATTGGCAATTTTATGAAATGAGGAAGAGAAATGTTTTTCCAACAATTATCATTCTAGCTTTTTATGGAATTCTATGGTCAAAAGTTAGAAAATGACATACCTTAGCTTACCCTTTGGAATGGATGAATTGTATGTGTGGTGGTCGCAAAATTCTAATCATATTCTTCTTCAAGTGGCTGAACAAGAGGAGTCATGGATAAAGAGATAAGATCACTTTTTATTGCTTCTACTAAAACTTGCTGAATCTGCTCCAAAATGTTGAAAATAATAATCTTCATGTCTTCAAAACTCATTGGCACAATTCCTACTATGTGAAAAGATGTTTCAATGTCAAGCATAGTAGGAAATTGTTGACTTAGTGACCATTAATGGATGCCACTAGTCAACACAAGAACTCTCACCATTGATGACAATGAGAATCAGGATGCTCAAACACATCTTGCTAGGTACGAATGAATTTTTTGATGTCGAGTCACCTAGAAGATCTGATGAACAAGGGACATTAATGTATTCCCATTGTCTGTTAGCATGACGACTTGCCATTAAGGCATGCAAGCCTTAAGGTGTTTTTACAAAGAACTTCACTCAAAGGACTATGGACTCAATAATTTGCATTGAAGCAACGCTTATTTGCGACATGAAAATGATAGGAAATGGAAGATGAAAATGGAAGATGGCAAAAGAAAGCAGAAATGGCAATGGGTAATAAGCATGTGAATAAGTCTCTTGCTTTTATTTGTGGGTTATGAATGAAGAAAAAGAGATGGAAAGTGTATATGAATGTAAATGGAAAATGAGGTGAATGGTTTATTATGAAGTATGGATGTGATGGAGACAATAGTATCTAAAAGTTTTTCAAGTGTTTGGATTTGATTTTGCACCAGTATATTTCATCTTTGCTGTTGATCATCCTCTTATAAACAAATTGGTCTCTTAGAGAGACACCATTTTCTTGTAGTCATTTGTCCTTCCTCCTGGAACCTGCAAAAAAAACTAATACTTCTTCTGTAATGGAATGTAAGGTTATCAAAGGAGAGAGGTGATCAATCTCTCTAGTTATGATATTTTCACACAAAACTAAGAATTTGTATTAATGAAACAAGTCTTCAAAGGAAAAATCAAAATAATTTATATCTGCTTTGGAATTGGTGCCCCAAGTTGAATGTTGCTTCTTTTCAGCAATTTATTTCATTATTTTACATTTCAAACTCTAATGATGGATTTCTCATTGTGTAGATCTTGTTGAGATCTTTCCAATGGTACTTAAATCATCAAAATCTGATTTCGTATGAAAATGTTAGGTTGATTTGAACAATGAGGTTTTTTTCAACTGCAGAATTGGACTTCAACTGTAGAATGTGCACGGTTTCTATAGCTAAAAATATTGAATACAAAGTTAGCCATTCATTTTTCATCATCAGTCTAAAATTAATGAATAGATTCAGAAAAGTGAGCAAATAACTTATTCATTTCATTGATTCAAAAGTATTTTTTTTTTCTTGACATGCACCGACTTAGTGTGGCGACTTAGTGATAACACACAACTTGACTTCCCTTTGACCAAGGTCTTTTTCATCGAATTGGATCAAATTAATAGGACACCATCCATATACTGACATTTTCCCAGCTACCCATGTGACTTGTTTTGTTTGATGACACCTACAACTTAGAGTTTAACAAAAACAGCTCCGGAAAGTTGAATCAACTACAGAAAGTGGCTGCATTCTGTAGCTAAAAGATAGTCAACTATCAGTTTTCTAATTTAAGTTATTTCCATCATTATCTGCATGTAGAAACTCTGGAATGTTAGTGGCATATGAAGCAAAACAGTTTCAGAAATATCAGGGTACCAACTCTTGTGCTACTCATTTTTTATTTTTATTTTGTTATTTTTATTATTATTATTATTATTATTTTTGAGTTATACCTAAAGTGTCACTTTCTTACTGCCATTTGAATTATAAACCTTGAAAATGAATTCAATCTTTTGGTTACTTAGCAATTAGGTATGGAAACAATTTTAGAGCACTTCGACTATCAAAAAGATGCTTATGCAAGAGTGCAAGGATGCAAGAGCTAGTATGCAGGAATGATAGATTATTTTCAAGATCAATTAAAAACCAATGATTTCAAGAATACAATTATAATGCACCAGACTTTGATATGACTCAGATCAGCCCACAATTAGCATGCAAACAGTCCCAAAATCTCACTTGAAAAACAAACAAGATAATACTTATTGAGCATTTAAGTGTATTAGGATTGTCATAACTTATTTTCAGGAAAAAACTTCGAAGATTACCCTGTTGTAGCAGTTATATCAAACTTCTGAAATACACAAAACTGCTGAGGAAAATGAGTAGCATAGCTTCAACTTATAATTTTATAAACAACTGAAGGCACATCATGATAAAAACTCCATACCATTAAAAGGCCTCGCAAAAGTCTTCATAATTTCCTTATTGTAGCCTCTGAATTTTTGAATGAACTGTAGCCACCGTGCCTTCTTTAATATGGTTGTCAATTGCGAATACCCCTCCATGAGCTTGGGCCCTTCCGGTTCTGCTCTTCAACAAAAAAACCATTCCTTTCCTCTTGCCTTTGAAATACATCTGCATGAATAATGGATGAAGAAAAATCCATTATGTGTTAGAGGGGAATTGACACGGTCTTATGCAGAAAAATCCAGTGATGCTAAATGAAGAAACAGAGAACAAGTGGCAGGAATGAATTCGCGGAGCAGAGTGGAGGCTTATGTGAACAAGTTAGAAATGCAAATGTAACTTCAATAGAACAGTAGAGGAGTAAAGTGAGCCCGACAGAGTTTTAAACTAGATGGCTGTGGAATTTGTGCGGCGGAGAAGAGCCGTGTTCAAATAAATTACGTCCCCATAATTATAGGTGGAGTGTTAAAGTACAGCCAACATGAGTTAAATCCGTAGGCTGATCATGAAGCCGTTTCAAAATAAATGCAAGGGCTGTGGAGGAATCATATAAAGGTTGTGAAACGGTTATGGAAGTCTTCGTGGATTCGGATACGTCTGAGAGGTGTGATGAAGTATGAGTTGATTAAATATGGGAGGGATGTAATCAAGTTTTAGATACCAACACATAGTTGATTCCTAATTAGAACTCCCTTCCTCGGGCACGTCGAATTAAATCACAACCTGTTCATTAAAATCCGTTTTTCTACACGCGGCAAGCAAACATGGGCTCCAAAGAACCGAGAAATTCTCACATACTGCCACAAATCTCTTAAAACAATTTTTGGGTTATCTAATTGACCCTACTGGCGAAAAAACCCATGTTTTATTATTTCCAAATTTTCCTCCGTTTGGCCAAATCATGCGTGTGAAGTTTGACATTTTTCTCTGTTCTGTGTTTTTTTTTTTTTTTAATTGTTACGTTAGGCTGTAAAGTTTTGAAATAGTACCAATACAGTGAAGATGACCCTAACGTTGAAGATGACTCTAAGAGTGAAGGATATGAATGTCCAAGAGGTGTGAAGTCAGCTCTACAAAGGGCAACATCAGCGTAGTCAACCTTTCTTGGCACATAAGGCCTGTTAATCTCATTGAGATAATTCTGCTCTTAAAATACATTCTCTTATTCTCTAACAGTGTAACTATTCAAGCCTCGGTAATTTCCTTATTGTAGCCTCTGAATTTTTGAATGAACCATAGCCACTGTGCCTTCTTTAATATGCTTTTCAATTGTGAATACCCTTCCATGAGCTTGGGCCCTTCCAGTTCTGCTCTTCAACAAAAAAACCATTCTTTTCCTCCTGCCTTTAAAATTCATCTACGTGAATAATGGATGAAGAAAAATCCATTATGCGTTAGCGGGGAATTGACACGGTCTTATGGAGAAAAATCCAGTGATGGTAAATGAAGAAACAGAGAACAAGTGGCAAGAATGAATTCACGGAGCGGAGTGGAGGCTTATGTGAACAGGGTAGAAATGCAAATGTAACTTCAATAGAACAGTAGGGGAGTAAAGTGAGCCTGACAAGGTTTTAAACTAGACGGCTGTGGAATTTGTGCGGCAGAGAAGAGCTGTGATCAAATCAATTATGTCCCCATAATTATAGGTGGAGTGTCAAAGTACAGCCAACATGAGTTAAATACGGAGGCTAATCATGAAGTCATTTGAAAAATGCAAGAGTTGTGGAAGAATCATATAAAGGTTGTGGAACGATTATGGAAGTCTTCGTGGATTCGGACACGTCTAACAGGTGTGATGAAGTATGAGTTGATGAAAGATGAGAGGCATGTAATCAAGTTTTAGATACCATCACACAGTTGATTCACAATTAGAACTCTCTTCCTCAGGCCCGCCGAATTAAATCACAACTTCTTC
>APFE031317830.1:27981-41258 GCA_000404065.3 Pinus taeda | reverse complement strand
CGTTTAAAAGGTATATTTGATTAATGTTGAAAAATTCATTTATGTACAAGTTAAATGAACTTTTACTATTTCATGTTATAGGTAAAAGTCAAATCTTCTTAACAATGAAGATCAACAATTTATAAATGACTGTGAGTTCATTCATATTGATAGTTGGGCAAAAGATGATAGCCATATGTCTATGATTTTTAATCGGGTGGATGGAAAGAGTCATAGCCAAATACTAACTTATGATGCTATTGTGAGAAAAATAACATATGAAGACAAAGAAACAAAAGGAGAGATAGCTAACATTTATCAAAAACCACAATTATTGATTAACTATCTTATAGACATATGTTCAAATGAAGGAGATTGGGTTCTGGATTTATTTTCTAGCTCAGGTAAGTTTTTTTATATGGAATTGAATTTCAATATGTTCTTTTTTTAATTAATATGTCATTGTACTAATTTACTTCATTATTTTTTTTGTTCTTGATAATTAGGTACAACACTAGCATGCTGCCTTCAAAAAAGAAGAAATTACATTGCAATTGAGAAAGATCCATTACAATGCAATTTCATTTAGCAAAGAATTATTTCTCTTCAATTTCTTCCAGATGCAATGCAAGAAATTGGGTTGAAGAAAGGGGACTTTAGTGAATCACGTGTGGCAAAAAAGGCAAAGGAACTCCAACCACCATTACATGGAATGTTTGAAAAGACATACATTGGGAGATTCGCAGACATCAAAGACCCATTAGAAGAGGAAAATGAGCAAAAGGAAGCAGAAAATATTGTGGAAGAAGACAATGATGAAACTCTAGAAGACGAAGAGTTTGGATTACGTGACATTGTAGATTAAATTTAAGTTATACCTGGAAATCAAGCTTTGCAATGTTTTGACTCTGACATTTTATGAAAAGAATAATCAATCAGTTAAAGTTGTTATGTGTTCAATATTTGTAATTTGTGATTTTCTCATTGATTTTTAAGTTAATTATTATTTTTTGAAAAAAAGTGATTATTATTATTTTTTTGACATGAAATTCATTAAAAAAAACTATTATTTAACCATTTTTAGTTAAAATTTTTGTATAAAAATTGTGATTTTGACATGTCAATTCTAGCAAAAATTTATCAAAACGTGTAGTTTTTTTGTTATATTTATGTTAAAAATGGTTATTTTAATGTCCATTGTTAAAAAATTTGTTTTTAGAAACAATTTATTTCATGTGGATTGAAAAATAATTAAGACGTAAATATGTAGATTACCTAATGCAAAATATCGACTTCTATTTTAAAAATACAAAACAATAAAACCCCACGACAAAAAAAATTAAAATTAAAATAGAAAAAAAGAAAATATGAAGAAATGACCACTTCAAAAACTATCAAATTTAGAAAATAATTATTTATATTTCATACACTAGAAAATTTAAAGGCAAAAAATAGGTCTTTTAAAAAAAGGGTGTGATGCAGAATACTCACTTTTTTAAATTAGCATGAAAATCACTACCATTCTAATACATAATGTACATGAAAAAAATTAAAGTTCCAAAGACTATGCTCTAAAAAAAACATGTGTGTTCTGCATCACCCCTTTTCAAAATCAGGTCATTTTTTTGCTATCTCTATGAAACAGGTAACAGTATCAGTTCCCATTTCAAAGTTTACATTGTTGGCATACAAAATGGAGCTTCCTGCATCTTTCTGAGTGCCCCCAGTTTTCCATGTTTATGCTTAAAGAAGGTTATAGATGACAAGCTCCTAGTTCAAACAATATTGTCAAAACTTGACGAGGAAGGAAAAATCATATTGGAACCTGAAGCAGTTATGGAAACAAGAACCCGATAGCTACAAAATTGATCAATTTCAGAGTATCTCATCAAGTGGAAGAACTTACCCACTAAAGATTCCACATGGGAGGATGGGAATTTTATACAGAAACATCCAGAATTACTCAAGCGTTGAGGACAACACTTTTTGAAGGGGTGGGACATGTTAGGTCCCTATACTACTAGTTTAACCCCTTATTGTTATTAATGCAACCCCCTTATTACATTGTTGTGCCCATGTAGTCCCCATATTGTTTTTATTGTGTCCCATAGAAGCCCACTATTGTTATTTTTGTTCCCTTACATTATTATTGTAATGTCGGCTCTGATTATATTCTGACCCCTTAGACTCCTATATATAGAAATGATGTCTTGCCATTTGTATCATCCAAGATTTGTTCATTTGTGTAATGTAAAGGAGGTTGCCCCCTCAAAGAGGCTGATTATGAAGTCGTTGAACTATATTTTCTATCTTTTTGTGAGTTGGTTTCTTAACAGATATAGTTAAAAACAGACAAGCGACTACTACCTTTCCTTAACTCATAACTTAAGAATGAAGTGTGATGTATGCAAGAGCCTCTTACCTTTTCTACGAAATGGTCGTGGAAGTCCTTTCGATTCTTTCAAAATCCTTTCCTCGTTGCTTCAAAGGAAGATCTACATGAACATAAAAAAACAAGGCATAAAATCATAACATAGATAAAGGTAAAACATAACATAAATGGAAATCCCAATATAGCATCAATCAGGATATTAAACCAATATTCAATTATGAATCATGCAAAGGATCAAGGAGCTTTGAAAAGAACATAAGAACATGTGCAAGTAGGAAAGAATGGTGCTTGTATTAATATTGAACAAGAAGAAGCATTACAACCTTGGAATTCATGATGCATAGCTCCTCCTAATGTTTTCCAATCCTCCCCTTAGGCGACAAGCTTTCTAGCCCTATTCTAATAGAAAATTTACATTTAGAAGTCCCCCCTTAGCCCTGTGGTATGTGTTGAATTTATAGGCCAAGAGGAGGAGGTTTTAGATCCTCTTCTCAAGGATGAGATCCTCAAAAGGAGGGATTAGAGTTTCACAAAGGGAGGGAGTTTTCTCCATGAACAGAGGGATGATGTCCAAGTATGTAGAGGCTCGAGGATTTTAGTTGGGAAATATTCTTCCAACAAGGCTTTTAGAAATCACTTTTTATTTTTTTACTCTCGTTAAGTGATTTACGTAGTTTCCAGTGGAAGATAGAGTGCAAATTTGCATAGGCCACACAAATACTAGCTAGGAAACCACACAAGTGATTAAAAGTAGGTTTTTGACGAATGCAATCTATAATTCGTGTAGTCTTTGGGATTTTTTTACTTCCAACATTGTAGGGGAGTGCTTGGAACACTTCATCAGATAGCAAGAGATTTGGATTAGCGGTCATTTTTATAATGGTGACAAAATGACTTGTAACATATTTCCCCCTAATTTGCAGAGTCAGAAAGGATGTCGAGGAATGAACTACTTTATCATGCCAAAGTTTGGATTGAGAATGGAAGTTCATATAATCATCACTTAGGTAGGCATTCCCATACTTAGAGTAAAAGTATCTCAAATCAATATGGAAATAAATGAATATCCATGTTAATAGTGGACATAGTATGGACGTAGTCATCAAATATGGATCTATCTTTACAATCATGAATATTTAAAACTCCATGTAGCCTAGATGAGTGAAACTAGATTCAGGGTCTTGGTTTTCATCTCTATCGATCCATAGTACAAATCTAACCATGCGAGTGAATGTCTCAAAATCGAGCATGGTAAAAAACACATGATTATCAGACAATGATGTGAACTATTAATAGGTATGAGAGAAATCACCAATAATGACCATGGTTCTCAAGGTACCCCAGTATAATCTATAGAGTGTGATTAAATGCCTTGAAGTCAAACATGCATAGAATCATTTGATCGAAGGTCAATTATAAGAACCTATCGTCCAAGGCAAGAAACATGTCATTAAGGCATGTAGGCTTCAAGTTACTCAAGGAGGTTTCTAAGTCATCTTCCTAGATAATGAGCTGAATTCAATAGGAAGTGATCTGTCGCAGGAGGGACTACAACACGAAACTCATGTCAAGTTTTGAAGAACAAATTTTGAGTGGTTCAGAACTGACTCAGGGATGGTCGACGTGATTGAAGGCTATGAATTGCAAGGTAATTTTAACTGAGGTTAAACTTCTCTTGAACATATTGGCAACAAGACATTTTGACTTGGCAACATTTGACTCAAACAAAAGGCCCAAAACTTATATGAAGACTTTCAATAAGGTGTGGTCAATTGAGAGGCAAATGGATTTCCCAATCTAGATACAAAAATGACGGAGTGTCATGTTCAAGAGCAACATACTGCCTTCTTACAATATAAAAAAAAATGTTTCTTTCTAATTATCCCCACCATTACTAGCAAGTACCTCTTTATTTTTATGCAAGCTTGAGGAGGATAACATATGCTTGTCTTGTAAGCTGATCCTTCAAAGTATTTTTAACAAACCCTAGGAAGTAGTGGTTCAGTCTTGTAGAAAATCCTTTAGATTCACAAGCTAATGCAATTTTCTAAAGCAAGAGACAAGAATATATTTCTACTCTTTACAGTGGGAGCCTATAAAAATCGAGCAAACAATAATCAATGCAGGAAGAGAACCAAAGGCACATAACACAATAAATATCTCAAGAAAGCCACAAATCAAAACCCCACTATTTGTTTTGTATTAATCGGGAAAATCAAGATGAAATTACAATGCTTGTTCTGTCTAGAACAATCCCAACACTCAACAAATTCAATCTCCAACTCATAAGCAAGCTCAAGGTTAAATATTAGCCTCTTCACAAGCTCTCCAAGTCTCTATTCCAATGTGTAATTCCTATGAAAGATAAATTGTATTTAAAGGGAAATAAAGCCTCTAAAAATACCACAATCCCTCAAGGATCAGTTCCTGAATGCATGCATTATCAGTGCAACTCAGAAAAATCTAAAACAAATAGTACACTGTCCTTGCACTCTAGTCTCAATTGGGTCTTTCTCAAAATAAACATGCATGAGTTTCTAATGAGTAAATATTCGGTTAAATAAAGTAGCACTGGTGGAGTTCATTAGTGTCAGCACTGACTGTTAACTTACTAATTTAGGTGAATTGACTCATGAAACTGTGTCTTCTACTTTACAACTCACAATTAACTCACGTTGGACTCCTACAAAGTAGGAGAACATATACATGACTTCCAAAAGACTTCCAGCTCAAATTTCCTAAGTTAAGTAAGTTTAATAAACTTAATTTAACTATTTTAAATTTCTATGAGAATAGAATTCAAATTTAATTCATAGTTTAATTCAAGGAAAAATTAAACTGCAATTTCTTATTTCCATTTCTCAACACTCCCTTTGAAAAAGAAAGGGATTATAAACTACCCTGATCCTGTCTCTATGAAACTTGAATTTACATCTTGACAATGCCTTTGTCAAGATGCCAGCATCTTGCTCCTCCATGGGAATGTAATCTAACAACATGGTCCACCTCAATACACAATATTTGAGATGATGATACTAGATATCAATATGCTTGGACTGATCATGAAAGACTAGATTTTCAGAGAGTTTGATACAGCTCTATTTATCACAATAAATCACCGTCGGATCCATTTTCTGACCAAAAAAGCCAACCAGAGTCTTCCTCATCTGGATAGCATCACATGTTTCCTGACTTGCAGCGATGTACTCTGCCTCTGCTAAACTGAGTGCAACCGATCTCTGTTTCCTGTTGTACCAAGAAACTATCACTAAACCAATATTAAATGTCCCTCTTGATGTGCTCTTCCTGTCAGATGGACTCTATACCCAATCTACATCGGTGAAGCCTTGAAGCTTCATTCCCTCTGCCTATTTGTACCATAACGCAAACTGAGTAGTGCCTAGTGGTATCTCAAAACATGCTTTGTTGCCTTCCAATACAACTTGGTAGGCCTAACCATTGCTTGACTAAGATGGTTAACTGCATAGCACATATTTGGTCATGTGTTCATCAAGTACATGAGTGAAACCACAAGTTTCCTACAAATAGTAGCTTCCACTACTTTCCTTGAAGTAGCATCTCCCTTCCTCTAGTTACCAGCTAGGGGACTCTCCATGAGTTTACTGCTTTCCATGTGGAATATCTTTATTATCTTGTTGGCATACTTTCCCTGAGATATAAACAACTCCCCTTCTCCTCGCCATATCTCCATGCAAAGAAAGTAATGCATGATCCCAATGTCCTTCATCTCAAACTCTCTTGTAAGGTCCTCCTTGCAATATTTGATGAGCTTCTCATCATCTGTGAGTATGAGATCATTTACATAAAGTACAATGATCAACAAACTACCTTCCACCACTATGTGATATAGGTTCGTATCTGCTTCACTCTTCGTGAAGCCCAACCCAGTGAAGTAGCTATGTATCCTAGTGTACCAAGCACGAGGTGCTTTCTTTAGCCCATACAATGCTTTATTGAGTCAGCACACATGTGACTCATGGTCCAAGGTTTCAAAACCTTTGGGCTTCTATATGTACACCTCTTCCTTAATTATGCCATTGAGGAAGGCAGTCTTCACATCCATTTGATCGATCTTCCAACCCATCTGTGTTGATAGTGCCAAAATATATCTGATTGATGAGTACCTTGCAAGAGAAGAAAAGGTCTCATCATAGTCAATCCCCTCTACTTGTGAAAATCCACAGGCCACAAATCTGGCCTTATTCTTCTCCGCACTACCATCTGCAACTTGCTTTACTTTGTAAAGCCAACGGGAGCTCACAACTAAATTTTCCTTTGGTCCTAGGACCACATCCCAAACATTGTTTCGAACTATGGAGTCATATTCCTCCACCCTCACATCAACCCAAACCAGCTGATGCTCTACTTCCTAAAAGGAAGATGGCTTTGTCACAACACATGCACCCATAAGTGCCATGTATCCAGTGGACCTCTCTAGTGACCTCCTCTATATGCACTGAGAAGAGGGCGCTCCCAGATTCTCCCATGCATCATCCAACAATTTGTCAGCCTCTCTAGTGTGCTTTCTTCCCTCTCTAGAAGACTCTTCTTGAGTGGATGTCTCCACTCTCTGAACCTCTGCATGTGGCTAATCCACATCAATATGATGCCCCTCAACCTTAGGAGCTAAAAGTTCCTCATCTACATGTAGCTCAAGTTCCCTCTCAAGGGATACTCGCATGGCCTTCTCCTCATCAAACCTGATATCCCTGTGAACCATTGTTATCTGACTGGTCAGCATGTACACTCGATAGTTGTGGGGTGTATCAGTGTACCCCACAAAGATCCCCAACTCTGTTGTTGGCTCAAGATTCTTCCGTGCATCTTTGGTCACATGGCAATAAACTGATGACCCAAAAATCCTAAAGTGACCAACATCTGGCCTCTTACCAGAATAAGCCTTCTCTAGTGTCTTCATCTCAAGTATCCGATGTGGGCTACGGTTATGAAAATAAACCGTTGTGTTGCATGCTTCAACCCACAAGTGTAGTGGTAGGCCCTGATCATGCAACATTGCCCTTGTTGCCCCTACTATGCTCCTATTCTTCCTCTCGGAAACCCCATTCTGTTGAGGGTTATGGGGTGTCGTCAAATCTTGTTTAATCCCTTCTATTGCACAGAAGTTCTTAAAATCATTGGATACATAGTCACCACCGTTATCACTCTATAGGGATTTAACCTTCTTGCCTGACTCTTTCTCTACCAATGCTTTGAACTCACAAAACTTTGTGAAAGTTTGATCCTTTTTCTGCATAAAAAATACCCAACATTTACGAGAATAGTCATAAAAAACTATAACATAATACCCGTGTTTTGATGTGGATGTTGTTGAGAATGGTCCACACACATCTGGATGGACTCTCTTCATAATAGACTCTGCTCAATTATCTCTGTCTCCAAAGGAAGACTTGGTGTATTTTCCCAAATTACAACCCTTGCATGTATCAACTTGTTAGGCCCCTATAATACTAGTGATTCCCCCATTACTATTGTCATTGTATCCTGTATTGTTGTTATTGTGCCCCTATTGTCCCCATATTGTTATTAGTATGCCCCATAGAAACCCACTATCATTATTTTTGTGCCCTTGTGTTATTACTGTTATGTCGGCTTGATTATATTGTGATCCCTTAGACTCCTATCTATAGAAGTGAGGTTTAGTCATTTGTATCATCCAAGAATTGTTCATTTGTGTAATGTAAAGGAGGTTGCCCCCTTGAAGAGGCTGAATTCTAAGGCATTGATCTATCCTTTCTATCTTTTTGTGAGCTGGTTTCCTAACATTTGGTATTAGAGCTTTGGATTCTAGGGTTTCACTGCTCCAAATAGGCCATCGTGGAATTTTTGCTATAATTTTTTTTCTGCGACGTTTCAGAAGCTCAAAAACAAAACCATTTGACTGAAATCTTTCTAAACTTCGGATTAGAATTTCAGAGCTTGTCTCGCTATATTTGCGGAGTACGATATGAGGAAGTTAGGGTTTTTGCAAACTCCCAAATTACATTCCAAACAGGTGACCTGGGGAAAATCATCATAACTTTTGTTTTGAGCATCAGATTGAAATTTTGTAAGAATTTTCAAAAAGAGGACAGCCTGTAGTTTTATGTGTATCAGTTGTAGGTACTAACGTCAAAACAGTGACACGTGGCACGTCGTACAAGTTCTCTCTACTGAACTAGTCTATAATCAGGTCACCGTGGGAGATTTGGCATAACTCTTCCATGGAGAATCCAATCTTGATTAGACTTGTGAGGTTAGAAAGAGGACTCAAATGGATACTTCAGGATGAGATTTCAAATGTTCAAGATCCATAGTTACTGAGATACAACAGATTCAATATCGATCTCTTACAAAGTGAAAAAAAAGGTGTGTGGTTTTTTTTTTTTAATTTTGCATAAGATTGGTTTGAAAAAATAGTTTGAAGGAATTCAAAGGGAATAGTGAAGAATTATTAGCATTAATTAATGCCCCAAAGAAAGAAAATGGAAACACCTAGTAAGAAACCTAAAAGCTCTAGCATGACTCGTGAAGAAGAGGAAGAAATGCAACATGATATTGATGTAGGAGCATCTAGGTCTAGCCAACAATGTGATGGTGTGGTCACATGTTGTGGCTAATGAAAGTTTGGAGGAAGAATTGGTTATTTAATTTGCATTAATTTCAAATTATACAAGTAGTTAATTGTTGCCTAATTCTAAACAGAATTGGGAATAAAATGGCAAGTGATCCTCCCTGCATGGAGATCAAGCCAATTAGTTATATTGATTAGTTAGAGTAGGATTTGATTTCTTAAAATATAGTGAATTCCTTAATTTGTGCAAGGAAACTGTTAGATAGAACATATATGTAATTTACTTTCTTTTCTGGAAGGGGGGTCGAGAGACAAAGAAAGAGGATTCATGAGGGAATTGTAAGCCTATGGGCAGATTAGGAATAGAGGCCACTAATTAAAGAATCAGTCCAAAGAGGAGGGATTCAGGAGAGAATAATAGTGTGTGGATTGTAATTGAAACAGAGGTCTTCTAATTTGTGTAATCAGCCAAGGCAAGACTCTGTAATCGTTTTATGTTGAATGAATGATATTGTTGTGTTTATGATTGATTATCAGGTCTGCGAAACCCTTTGTATGCTTTCAGATTCTTTGTATTCAGGTCGGGTGATTATTCCTTTATTTTTTTATGTTTAACGCCTAACTCGTATGTTTGATATAATTCAAGGGCTTTCTTTTAAATATCATTGTTTGATACGGGTCGGCGAAGTCTCTTTTACATACTTTTGGTCCTGCAAGCGAAAATACCATTTACACTAAGAATCATTGCAAAACACAGAACCAGAACTGAAATCCGGATTTGAAATCTTATAAAAGGTGGCTTATATCCATATTGGGTCCGTAAGAATATCAGATCGGCGCTTTAGAGCAGATAGAGCCTAGCTTGGAGGAATGCGACTATGTGATATGCGATTAAATCGTAGCCGTTAGATCACAATCAACCGTGGCCGTTGGATCGCAGAAGCAGCTTCGAAATAGTGCATGGTATTTCGGGTGGCAGAAGGACTGTAAGTGGTATTGAATGGTGATCACCCAATCCCATTCACCCTTCAACATGTAGCAGCGAGGGTGAATAGGGAAACAACTTTATCAGGTGGTTAATCCCCGTATAAATTGTCTGCCTAAAATAAGATGTGGGTCGTCGGATTCACTACGCATAGATCGATGGCGGAGAATTGGCGACAGTTTTAATATTTGGAATCAATGTTGACCATTGGATCGGAGATGTATCGAACGGTGGAGATCATTTGGTCGGAGATCAGAGATATGGAGTGATAGCGGGAATGCGATGGACCAAAGGACAGATCTGCCAATATTTATAGAGGTGGGCCTATAATATTTGAGATCCGGCCCAAGGGTTCCGGCGGGATTTTTTTCTTTGTATATCCTTTGTTCCATTATTTCTGATATATATATTGTCTCAGGTTTTTATGGTAAAAGCGGGGTTTTAAAGGCTAAAACGCATATTTAAATGCTGTGAATTATGTAATGGCTTTGATAAAGTGTAAGTCGATGGTTTAAAGACTTAAAGCCTCAATGAATGCTTCTGATAGCTTAAGTGGTCCCATTTTTAAAGGAAAATCATTAAGCTACACTTCCAACATGTATATGTGGGCATGGAGCTTTAAAGGTTTTTAAGTGTGAAATAGTCCTGATAAGGTGTGAGGGTGTAGCAGCCTTATGGTTGCATCAGATATATCAAAATTACAAGACCAAGTACAACAAACTTCACTCTTATTAAAGGTAAATGAAACCAAGATGAATGGCGTGGAAGCTAATATGAATGGCATGAAAGTTAATATGGATGGCGTGGAAGCTAAGATGAATGGTATGGATGCTAAGATGGACGATAAGATGGAAGAATTGAAGATAAATTTGAATAAGTTGCTACAAGAAATGGTCACTAATGGTGAAAGGGTAGTAAAGGAAACTCATGATGAGAACAAAAGAAATGTTAATCATGATTTCATAGACTCTAATGTTGGATTGAAGACCCACCATGTTCCAAAAATCGATATGAGGAAGCTTGATGGCAAGGATCCCAGAACATGGATACTACAGATGGAGCAATTTTTCGAACTCCATAATGTGAAAAACACACAAAAGGTACGTATTGCAACTTTATATTTGGAACCAAATCATTTTGTATGGTATCGATGGATTTGCACTCATAAACAAACTATCACTTGGGAAATTTTTACAGAAGAAATGATAGCACATTATGAGGATACAAAAAGCAACACCTTTTTTATCCAATTGGAAAATCTCAAACAAAAGGGTTCAATGATGGATCACATTGAGGACTTCCAAAAATTGAACATAAGGGTAAAAGATATTTCATAGGAGCATAGGATTGATGTATTCATAGGTACTTTAAATTATAATATCCAACATGAGGTTCGCCTTTGGGAACCTGATTCATTGGAGAAGGCATTCAGGTTAGCAAGAAAAATGGAAAGCAAAATTATGGCAACCAGGAATCCTACCACTCACAACTATAAATATGGAAGTGGTGTTGCCCCTAGACTTCCACAACCTACAAGGTTGACACCACAACAACTGGAAGAAAAAAAAGAGAAAAATGGCTTTGTTACCGTTGTGATAGAAAATACACTAAAGGTCATAAGTATGCTGAGAAGAAATTATTCTACATAGATTGTGAAGAGGAGGAAGAAAAGCAACAAGAAATGTCAAAAGAAGACGATATACTCCAGGATCAAACCCTAGATAAAGAAGAAATTAATTCGACCATATCTTGTAATGCATTGGCTAGAATTACCATTCCTCAAACTATCAAGATAGAAGGACATATTAAGAAGAAAAAGGTAATAGTGTTGATTGATTCGGGAAGTACCCATAATTTTATTCATTGTAAGATAGCAAAGGAATTGAATTGCTTCCTGTATCTAGCACCTGAGTGTCAAGTGATGGTTGCAAGTGGAGGAACCATAAATTGCTCTGGAAAGTGCCATAATATCAAGCTATCCATGGGAGAATATGTATTGAATAGCCCAATGCTTTCCATTCCAATGGGTGGTGTTGATGTTGTACTAGGAGTCCAATGGATACAATCATTGGGTACAATAGCTTTTAATTTTCAAGAACTTTTCATGAAATTTTGTGTGGAAGGAAAGGAAGTTGAATTAAAGGGTATTGCAGGGAAACCAGGAAAGACAATCATCTCTAATGGTATGAAAAAGCTTCTAAAGAATGAACAATGAGGTGTAATTGCACGTTTATGTTCGCTAGAGGTTCCCACATTGAAATCATCTATTTCTCTAGATATCCAAAAAGTCTTGGACAATCATTCCAAGGTATTTGAGACTCCCAAAGGTCTCCCACCTATTCGTGATCATGATCATGCTATTCATTTGATTCCAGGAAGTGTTCCTCCAAACTTCAGGCTGTACAGATATCCCTATGCCCAAAAGAGTGAAATCGAATGTATGGTTGCAGAAATGTTAGAGGCCAGTTTAATTCAACCTAGTCAAAGTTCTTTCTCTGCACTAGTAATATTGGTGCACAAGAAGGACAGATCATGGTGCATGTGTCTGGATTATAGGGAGCTAAACAAGCTCACTATTAAAGATAAATTTCCCAGTCTTGTCATTCATGAATTATTGGATGAATTGCATGGATCGATTTACTTCACCAAGTTGGATCTTCATTCAGGATATCATCAAATTAGAATGAAGACTAAAGACAATCTGAAAACAACGTTTAGAACTCATGAAGGTCATTATGAATTTTTGGTCATGCCTTTTGGCCTTACCAATGCACCTTCTACATTTCAAGGTTTGATGAATTCCATTTTCAAACCCTTCCTTAGAAAATTTGTGTTAGTATTTTTTGATGATATACTAATCTACAAAAAGTCTTGGAAGGATCATGTTGAACATGTTGACAGGATGCTCAAACTATTGGAGGAGAAACAATTATATGCAAAAACCTCCAAATGTTTCTTTGGAGTACAAGAGGTGGAATATTTGGGCCATACTCTATCTCATGAAGGTGTTAAAGTAAACCCTACCAAAATTAAATCCATTAAGGAATGCAGAATCCCCACATCCATAAAGCGTCTGCGAGGATTTCTCGGGTTGACAGGGTATTATCACAAGTTTGTTAAGAATTATGGGAGAATAGAAGCACCTCTAACAACATTATTGAAGAAAGATGCATTTTCATGGAATCTAGAAGCAACAAAGGCCTTCAAACATCTTAAAGAGGCAATGTGCCAAGCACTGGTCTTAGCTACATCAGACTTAAAAAAAACCTTTATTGTGGAATGTGATGCTTCAAGAAATGGAATTGGTGTTGTTTTAATGCAAGATGAAA
>APFE031317830.1:0-26741 GCA_000404065.3 Pinus taeda | reverse complement strand
TGACCCCATTTATGGAACTTTATGGATATCATCCACCATCCATCACATCATATTTAAGAGAAAAATATAAGGTTCAAGAAGTGCAACATCACTTCGAGCATCAACAACAAGTTCTCCAACTCTTAAAGGATAACCTCACGTTGGCGCAGAATAGAATGAAACAACAGGCAGATCAAATTCACAATGAAAGAAGTTTTTATGTAGGTCACTGGGTATTCTTATGGCTACAACCATATAAACAAATGTCCCTCAAGCAAGATAAGAAGGATAATAAATTATCACCAAAGTATTATGGTCTGTACAAGGTGTTGCAAAATATTGGTACTATGGCATACAAATTGGAGCTTCCTGCAGCTTCCTGGGTGCACCTAGTTTTCCATGTTTCATGTTTAAAGAAGGTTATAGTTGACAAGCTCCCAGTTCAAACAATATTGCCAAAACTTCACTAGGAAGGAAAAATCATATTGGAACCGGAAGAAGTCATAGAAACAAGAACTCGATAGCTACGAAATTTATCAATTTCAGGGTATCTCATCAAGTGGAAGAACTTATCTGCTAGATATTCCACATGGGAGGATGCGAATTTTATACAGAAGCATCCAAAACTACTCAATTGTTGAGGACAACGCTTTTCGGAAGGAGAGGTGCATGTTAAGCCCCTATAATACTAGTGATTCCCCCATTACTATTGTCATTGTATCCCTTATTGTTATTATTGTTCCCCTATTGTCCCCATATAGTTATTATTATGCCCCATAGAAACCCACTATTGTTATTTTTGTGCCCTTATGTAATTATTGTTATGTCGGCTTGATTATATTGTGACCCCTTAGACTCCTATATATAGAAGGGAGGTTTAGTAATTTGTATCATCCAAGAATTGTTCATTTGTGTAATGTAAAGGAGGTTGCCCCCTCAAGGAGGCTGAATTCTAAGGCGTTGATCTATCTTTTCTATCTTTTTGTGAGCTGGTTTCCTAACACAACTTGCTCAAGCATACCTTTGGGAAGGTCGATAGAGATTTGTTGCAGTATCTTCAAACCCCTGTGATGCAAGTGGCTCAATCGTCTGTGCCACAACTCGTCGATGTCTCGACTCAACATATTTTCGGCTTTTGAACTCAAAGCAGCATAATCCTCTACCTCTATCTTATAGAGATTTTGAACTCGAATCCCTATCTTCTTTACTTGACCCATGGTTGTGTGTGTAAGGAACACCTTTCCTTTTGAAAAAATCACATCATAGCCTCTATCCTCAAGCATGGCAATGGATACCAAGTTCTTCATCAGTCCGGGTACATGCATAACATTCTTCAAGGTGAGTGGAGACGCATGCTCCCTCTTAAAAGTAATAGTGCCCACACCAGTAAGACTATGCTTACCTTCATCACCCATCTCAATATGCATCTTGAGATATTTCTCCTCCAGTTCACTGAATAACTCTTTGTCACCAGTCATGTGAAAAGAAACTCCACTGTCTAGGTACCAGACACTTCCCATCATTGACGACACCATGCATGCAATGAGGGAAACATACAATTTGAATTGGGAGGCCAAAGCCTCACCTGCCACTCCTCCTGAGGACTTCTCCTTGGAATTATTCAATGGACAATTTGTAGCAAAGTGACCCATCTTGTGACAATGAAAGCATTTAACTTTCATCGTGTCCTTCGTCTTACCTCCATGATAACAATCTGATTTGGAATGAGAAATTTTACCTTTCCCCTTCCTCGCCTTAATCACTAAGGTACATTTCTCTTCATCATCAGTCTTTGATGAAGAGTGATCCCTGGTGTTCCTCCTGATCTCATCCTGCATCAAATCCAACCAGAGTCGTTCCTAATCTGGAAGCTTCTCCTGACCATTTGACAGAGTCTTGATAATTATGCCAACTCTTTGGGAGTCCAAGAAGAGAAAGGCTCACCATATCCTCCTTGGAAACCATGATTCCAACACTTCCAAGTTCATCCCGACATTGAGTGAACTTGTTCAAGTACTTTGGAATCGTCTCATCTTTCTCCATCTTGATTTTACGAAGTTGATCCTTCAGTTCCAACTTCCTTTGATCACTACTATTCTGATACAAGTCCATCAATGTTTTCCACATAGCATGCGAGGTTTCCTTTCCATGGAGACTTGAGACAATGTGATCTCGAACTCCCTCAAGGATTATCCGCCTTGCCTTTGCCACACATTTCTTCCACTTGACCAAGTTTTGTGCATCAGTAGCTGCTCACTTAGGAATTACTTGTTCAACAAATTCCTTCAAGCCATTGTCCTCTAGCACAACTTCCATCCTGTCTCTCTAGGCTATGAAATTTGAGATTCCTTCCAAGGAATACTCAAGCCTCAACCCATGGAATGCCATCTGCCAATCCTGAATTATGTATTGCAATTTTTACTTTCACTTGTAACCCAGAAACTAAAAACTTCAAAATCTCCTCTAAATCTCCCTCATCTGAACTCTGATTTGAATTTGGGTATCTTTTCCCAAGGAATCCATATCTACAATTTTTTTTCTAAAAATTTTGCACATAAATGCTCATATCTTATCTGCAAACTATCGGCCCAAAAAACAATCTTGCTCTAATACCATGTAGAAAATCCTGTAGATTCACAAGGTAATGCAATTTTCTAAAGCAAGAGACAAGAATCTACCTCTACTCTTTATAGCTGAAGCCCATAAACATCGAGAAAACAATAATCGATAGAGGAAGAGAATCAAAGTTACATAACACAATAAATATCTGGGGAAAGCTACAACTCAAAACCCCACTATTTGTTTTGTATTAATCCAGAAAATCAAGATGAAATTACAATGCTTGTTCTCTCTAGAAGAATCCCAATGCTCGGCAAATTCAATCTCTGACTCATAAGCAAGCTCAAGGCCAAATCTTAGCCTCTTCACAAGCTCTCCAAGTCTCTATTCCAATGTGTAATTCCTGTGAAGGATAGCTTGTATTTAAAGGGAAATAAAGCCTCTAAAAATAGCGCAATCCCTGAAGGATCAGTTCTTGAATTTGTGCACTATTAGTGTAACTCAGAAAAATCTAAAACAAATCGGGCATTGTCCCTACACTGTAGTCTCAACTGGGTCTTTCTCAAAATCGACATGCATGACTTTCTGATGAGTAAATATTCAGTTAAATAGAGTAGCATGGGTGGAGTTCATTAGTGTTACCACTGACTGTTAACTCACAATTAATTCTCTCAATTAGTTTGAGAACTAATTTAACTGAACTGACTCATGAAATTGAGTCTTCTATTTTATAACTCACAATTAACTCACACTGGACTCCTACAGAGTAGGGAGAACATATACATGACTTCCAACTCGAATTTCCTAAGTTAAGTAAGTTTAATAAACTTAATTTAACTATTTTAAGTTGCTATGAGAATACAATTCAAATTTAATTTACAATTTAATTCAAGGACAAATTAAACTGGAATTTCTTGTTGCCATTTCTCAACAAGTCTCATTATGATTGATGAGTCCTACACTATTTACATTTTGCGTTTCCAATGAAGGGGTAACTCGATGCCATTTTCACATTTAAAGACTTTGAAAATATACAAAAAGAAAACTCATTCAATTCTTTCAATGTAAAGTTTTAACGAGCCCAAAGAAAGTAAAGTCGGTGTTTTTCATTTTTAGGGAGTCAAGAGAAAAACATAAGTAAACTCCGCAATGTCCTTTTTCATAGGTTTAGTCTCTCAATCTTGGAAAAGGGTAAAATAATGCAGGAGAGAACTCTTTTGACTATGATTGGTCAAAATATACCTTTTTCATAAATAGTATACATGATCCGTAAAAGGGGTAAACTTATATCAAGCAGACGTTTTTTAATTTACTTTTACGAGTTCGGAAAAAAAAAAATAATAAATAAATAAATAATTACTCGGAAATATTTTCATGTTTCATGAGTCAGAAAAGAGTTTAAACATAACTCCTTCTAGAGGAACAAGTGGTATAAAGGGAAGCAACTAGTTTCGATCATGATGGAATTTCTCAAAACATGTAAAGGTCAAGAGGCAGGATAATAAGATCATTCACCACAGTGGTTCCTCAGAGAAGGGTAAAAGACCAAGTGAAAGTGAGTGATTGGCCAAGAGGATGGTGATGATGGAAAGAGAAAACCAAGTCTCATCTGGTAGAAATAGACTGATAAAAAGTGGTGATCACAAGGATAAATTAAGAGTGGTTTCATTTTTACCCTAGCTTGAAATTGAGGAAAACTATGTTTGAGATAGGTTTCATTTTTACACAAGCTTGAAAAATAGAAAAAATTTGCTTGAGATAAGTACTGTGTCCCCAACATAATGACAAAGGAACATCTCCCCCAAGATTTGTTTCATTCACCTGAGTAGACTACTCGTTACTAATAGGTGGACGAAATGAAGGTTCATTCACGAGATCAGATGAAAGACTCAACTCAAGTAGGGAAGGATTTGTTTCATTTTTTAACGAGCTTAACACAAGAAAAATAACTATGATCATGTAAATTTGTTTCATTTTTTAACGAGCTTGAGACAAGAAAAGGAACTATGCTCATAGGGACTTGTTTCATTTTTTAAAGAGGTTGACACAATAAAAGAAACATCCTCATAGGGACTTGTTTCATTTTTAAAGAGGTTGAAATAGTTAAAGAATCATCCTCATAGGGACCCTTTTCATTTTTTAAATAGGTTGACATAGTAAAAGAACCATCCTCATAGGGAATTGTTTCATTTTTTAAAGAGGTTGACATAGTAAAAAAACCATCCTCATAGGGACATGTTTCATTTCTTAAAAAGGTTGACACAGTAAAATAACTATCCTCATAGGGACCTTGATCATGGCTTCCAACAGGAAGGAACACATGCTAAGGGACACACCTCGATCATGGCTTCCAAGAGGTCTTCATCTGATGGAAGAACAGTTCTCTAGAATGAACACATGTCAAAGGAATCAATAGGGATAAGAAAATCATGGTCAAATGTCCCCATTGAAGGGTTCACCATGTCACCTACGAGATATAAATCAAAATAAGTTGAGAAAAAAGTGAGAGGCTCGCTTACATCGATAACTGAAAACATGGGACAATTTTGCACATAATTAACCCGTGGTGGGGTAGATACCACTTCCATATAAGGAATATTCAGGGGTGTTAGATGGTTGGTAGTCGAATGAAGACAAACAGATGAAAGGTGTTCAATAGCCACAATTATCCCATTATGAGGGAAATACATCACTCAAAAGAGTGTGGACAATACAACTTGTGAGCATTCCTAGCTCCAAGCTTGTGGAATGAAGGTAATGTTTTTGCAATAAGCTTTTAAGTTATTTTGATATAATCATATAGTGTGGTACATATTCTAGTATACAATTATTCGCCTTTGATTAGATTATTGATTGTAAAAAGAAAGTTATAGGAGTGCCTTTGTAACACCCTCATCCCACATCTACCCAAGTAACCAATCAACTAGGGTAAATATGCGACGAAGAATTACTATGATGGGCATCAACCTCCTAAGCCACCTTAAGGAAGTGGAATCGATGGAAACACACCACATAGACCTTCCACATCAGCAACAAAACTTATAGGAGCCATCCCAACCACTCAGGTAATCAACCCCTAAGACCAACTGAAGTTTTAGCGCATCAAACCCCTTGACACTCCCTTGATATGGACAAGGGTGCATCTGGGAGGTTCCACAATCTCCCACAACAAGGGTAAGGAAGTTTCCAGGGACTTTTTTCCCTAGTGTTTTGCCTATGACTCTGGGATTTGTGCCACGTTGTCAAGCCTAGAGCCCAGGTCACTGCCCAGAACTCAATTACACCTTCAAAAATGAATTTACACAAGTGAACAATGATACATTTGCAAAAACATCGACAAGGGCTAGACTAGACCCCTACTAGCCATGACAGAATTTTTTTTAAACATATCACAAATATGAAATCTACAGGTCTTCACAACAGAGCTTAGCATAAGGGTCTCATACTTATCTGAGATTCTCTATGAGGCATTGTCTCCTTATCACATTAGCTACATTATCATCTATTAGGCTATAGATACATTGTTCATTCATTTACAATTAAAAACATGATTAGAGCCATACATCACCACAATCTAATACATATTCATAACGAGCACAATAACAATAGAAATGCCAAGGAAACAACAACCATATAATCCACATATGAACCATTATAATACTCATGAATTAACAAGGTGAAATGACTTCATATTGATGAATGCAATAGCCAACCAGTTTTGGGACTTCCATGAACAACTCGACCATAGATTGGTTGAACCAAATATTTCTTTCAACCAATCACCCTCGTTCCATATTCCAAGCATGAATATGGGATTCAAACCAAAAGAACCAACCAGGGCTTCCCAAGGCTAAACCACCTCACCCTCATCAATAGAATTAGGCTTTACCATAATCCTCACAGGATTACTAAGCCATAAATAAGCATGGATGCCACTAGATTTCTCCACCTACACCGTGAGGAATTTTCATGTCTCCTACTCTCTAGGCTTTAGTGAAATCCACTGTCTGATCCAAGGATCACTAGGCCATAATCGAGACACCACCCTCCAGACTTTACCGTATATATCATCATTCATCGGCAAGGATTCCTAGGCCTGATCAAGGGAAACCACCTCTACACTTCACCATATATCCCTCCATTAACTAGTCCAGGATTCCTAGGCCCACTAAGGCACACAATACTTGAATTTATTGCAACCCACATTACATTTTAAGGGTCACTAGGCTAGTGACTTTACCAAAATTCACAATCCAATTCATGAATCACTAGGCCATTTGTTCGTTCTTTTGGAGATCCACCTCACTTAGCTTTACATCCATCTAGAAATCCAGCTCAACCAAAACATGAGAACCCCATCACACCATGGCTATCCAGAAAAGGAAAGGCCGGGATGAAAACACTTCCACACTTGGAAAAACCCATGCCATGATAGCAAAGAACCACATGCAATACGATGCATGCCAAATATAGCATCACACATGCAAATCAATACTTGCAAATAATACTACTATAGTTTCTTGATCCTGCTCTTCCTTGCTGGCTCCTTCCTTCCTCTTGCCTTCTTTGTCTTTCTTGATCCAATGCTAAAGCGCTCCAAGAAAAATCTAAGTGTCCAAGAATGTGAAAGAGAAAAAGAGTAATGAGAGAGCTCCAAAACTAAACTGACAAAAGGTTACACTGACCAAACTTAAGCAAAAGCTTGCCAACTGATCCTCATAAGACTTTTGATCAATGTGGGCCCTATTTTCTTAGCCATAACATGCAACCTATGACCTTTAACCTTCCTTTTCTCCCAATTTCCATTATTCTCATAAATAAGATTGCAATTAATGCCACTTTGCCTTTTCCATTTCCTTTGCCAATTTCCTTAGCCATAATAAACTGAAGTAACACACCACTAGAATGTTTTTTCCCACCATTCAACTTGGAATAAGTGTCCCATTAACTGTAGTTATTATTTTTCCTTTATTAACTTTTACATGAAATTTTGATCAAGGTTGTTACAAAACCCTCCCCCTTGGGGGAATATCGTCCTTAGTGTTCAACGACGCCTATAACCAACAAGACCATTGCAACCAAACATATTGCTCATGGAGCTTTACAACTTAGCTTGTTCTAGTATTTACAATGACCACATCTTAAACATGACAAACATACCACGTACTAGAGCTTTATAATGCAACTCATTATGGTATTTACAATAACAAAATATACACATATGAACATTTTCTAAACCAACAAATAAAAGGATACGATGCCTACATCAGCAACAAGGGAATCTAGAGGCTTATACCTCCACCCTCAAAAGTAATTCTAGGATTCACTTCCTTCCCAGGAAGTCCAGAATTCACTGCCAAAGTTAAAGTTGCATCCAATTTCTAGCGCTACAATCCTGCGCCACTTGTCCTCTCAACGAATAGTTACCAACTCATTTTTTGAGGGCACACTCCCAATGTGCATCTCATTCCATCTAGAAATTCTAATGACTAAAAAAAATCTATCCCTGGCCTTCCCTTCTCTGCTACATAGTCCATCGAGAAATCTGGTCACCCATTTTGTGCAGTTACTTGCCTTCCAAGTTCCCTGAAATCCCCTATCCCGGGTGATCCATCCCTTGCCAAGGCTTTCTCACATCAAAAGGTCAAACAACCAAGGAATATACCTACCTCAAAACCATCATATTATTCATAGCATGCTCATGGAAATCAATGGACACTATTGGGTAATAGTGTCCCATAATGGCCCTACTCTTGATGTGCTTACCAACATACTGTTGCCTCTTCCAATTCCTTTTGTTGTTGCTGCAAATGCTTGTTGTCAGTTTCAACCACCCAACCTAGGCATTTCCCATGCTATCCTGTAACAATCACATAACTACCATTATATTCAAAACGAATTGAAATAAATAAAAATCATATCTCATTGTTAACTCGTCAATAAGGTACACTTGCAATCATGTTTACTTCTTGTCACAACAAGTCAAACTAGCATCTTTGATCAAATCATTATGTATAAACATATCACATTAGGTTAGCTCAAAACACAACCATCATAAATAAAAATCATAGGTCAAATGTACCCATCATAAACCATAATCATAAATCATATGCATAATAAAACTGAAATAAAATAATACTTATTCTTCGTCAGTCCTTACTTCTGCCTTTGTCCTTATTCTGTATGCACACCGGAACAGTTGCCACACCTGACAAACACCCAATTCCTTCTCTTCAACCATGTACACATACACATTGTGTAGATCCCACACATACAACCACACACAACATACAACACCATGCAATACATGCACCTACACCTAACATACAACTCATACGCCTACACCCAGTGTACAACACAACATATACGTATTACATACATACACTTACACCCGGTGTACCACACAACACATATACATACACAAAGTACAACACAGTGAATACACATGTCACAATACCACAACTACGTAATGCACATACGTAGTATCGCATGCCTGCAACACAACATGTACGAGATGCACACAATACCACATGTACATCAATACCATATGTACAACATGTACACAACACCACCTGCATAAAGTGTGCACAACATCACATGTACACGGCACCACCTGCACAATATGTGCACAACACTACATGTTCAATGCACCACATGTACAACATGTACACAATACCATATGTACACAACACCATCTGCACAAAGCATGACATGTACAACCTGTACACAACACCACATTTAAAATCATCCACAGAACGCCATATGTACATAGCACCACATTCACAACATGCACACAACACCATATGTACATAGCATTGCATATAGAACATGTACATAGCACCATATGTACAGAACACCGCATATCCAACATGCGCACAACACCATATGCACAAAACACCATATATCCATTATGCACATAGTACAATATGTACACAACACCGCATATCCAACATGTACATAGCACCATCTATACCCAACACTACATATGCAATATTCACACAACACTATCTGTACCACCTTGTACATAACATTGCATAAACACCATGTACACACACTATATATACACAATGCCGAATGCGTACAACATTATAGATGTAACATGTACAACATATACAACATATGCACAATAGTAGTACCACACATCCAAAACCACATTTCCTCTACTAAGAAACCTTGTTTCCAGTGTCTTATCTATGCTTGTCCCAGCATGTCACATACCACATTTCTTTCATATCATTGATGTATCCATTGATATATCATGTCCATAACATAGACATAATATAATAACATAATATCAACTCATAACCACATGATATTGTTCTTGTATATTTGTTAGCACTACTCTCCCACTTTATTCCTCATGATTTGGTAGATTTGGTACCACATGATCTCAACATAATTACCATATATCATAAGTTCAAGGTTAAGAGAACTCCCTTTATCCATGCACAACATTTAGAACAACTATTCCCAGCATACCCAAGGAATCAGATGCCTCACATCCATTCACTTTACCTTTCCTGTTAGCTTTCTCCTGATTGTTTTGCCACCATCCATTTAAGCTAATGGACCCAACCAAATTAGCCTACTATCATACTTTCACCTTTAGTTTCCCTTACACATGCACCATCTTCATCCGAGTCTTTCATTACCTGTTGGGTTCCACACATCTCTCCTAGAGTTCCATCAAATTTCTTCTTTGCAAACCAATTCCCAAGACCCTCAAAACATAAAAGGCAAGAACAAGAACCAAACAAGGAGAAAATATTGAAAACCAATAACAATACAACACCACAAGAAAAGTGGCATGATCATGCACTAGACATAACAAAACTACAAATTAAGTGCAAGAAAATGACAAGGTAATGAAAGAACAACCTTGACTGAATTCCCATGGGTTCCTAGTTCTTCCAAGGGAAAGCTCAACCTGAACCTTCTTCAATATTCAATAGAAATTTCTTTGCCATGCAATTATTTATATCATACTGCCATAACACATAACTGTTAGTGCATAAATAAATGTAACAATATAAAAATTTGCCAATCACACTTCCTTGTAACTAAACACACATGTCAGACACATGTTCCAAAGATCAGGACAATATATCTACTAATTTGAAATGAACCTTTACCAAGACTAACAATCATGTCATAATCCATAGTCAACTAGTAGTCATTGGACATAATTCAACAATTGTCATCTACTTACACTCAAGTACATATCAAATATCTCAACACATATGTGTGAGTAAAACCATATTAAAACAAGATCATTCCTTCGAGCAATCTTATATACACATAGTCATATTATGCAATTCAGAAAACATTCAACCAACTTGCAAACATACCATGTTAAATAAATCAACTAGATGACATAATCAAACACTCAAACATCAAATAGCTGACATAGTCAAACTCATACCTTAATGTCATTAACCCTAACCATCTGAAGATGCCAATCCAATTTAGCATGATACATGTAACATCAAGATCTTAATCCAATAACCCTAATCATTAACTAGCATATAACAACAAAAAGTTAACATATAACATTTTCATCAACAACATATAACATAATCATCAAGTTAATTATCATAAAACAACAACAACAAAGCATACAACCACAAGTTACTATCATTCATGACTATCTGACACATGTGCATATGACTACACTAATCAACTAGCATTTATCATACATGTAACCATAATAATAATAGAATGACAAGCATATCAATAACCTTAATGATTATAACAAACATTAACCAACATACCTACATGGCCACCATACAAACATGTATGATGATCTTCTCTTACCCCGAAATCCATTGTTGCAACTTCACTTTAATGATCTGCATCTTCTACTCTATCTCAACCAACACATTAGCATCATAGCATACCAATATCATCATTATGACATAATTGCATACAATGACCTTATGCACAACAACCTCCACCATGAAAATGCATGCATAACAACATATAGACACTGACATGCATAACAAATGCATATACAACCATACACTCATGACGAAACATCCCACAACAACACTGTCAACCTTCACAAGACGACATCACTACAACCATGATCCACCATGCAAATGCAACAAACACATGGACTATAAGCATAAGGAATACACATGCAACCAACATGAATGCATGACCAACACACCGCCCATCTAGTACGAGGGGTGAACCATGCTCTGATACCACTCCGTAACATCCTCATCCCACATCTACCGAAGTAACCATCCAACCATGGTAAATATGCAACGAAGAGTTACTATGATGGGATTCAACCTCCCAAGTCACCTTAAGGAAGTGGAATCGACGGAAACACACCACACAAACCCTCCACATCAGCAGCATAACTCATAGGAGCCATCCCAACCATTCAAGTAACCAACCCCTAATACCAACTAAATTTTTAGTGCATCAAACCCTTGGACAGTCCCTTGATATGGACAAGGGTGCATCTAGGAGGCTCCAAAAGTTCCCACAACAAGGGAAAGGAAGCTTCCGAGACCTTTTTCCCCAGTGTTGTGCTTGTGACTCCAGGATTTGTGCCTTTGTTAAGCCCAGAGCCCAGGTCACTTCCCAGAACTCAATGACACCTTCATAAATGAATTTACACAATAGGAAACAATGATGAATTTGCAAACAAATCGACAAGGACTAGAATGGACTTCTACTAGCCATGACAAATATGGACAAATATGAAATCTATAGGTCTTAATAGCATAGCTAATCATAGGGGTCTCATACTTATCCGAGATTCACTATGAGGCATTGTTTTCTTATCACATTAGATGCATTATCATCTATTAGGCCATAGATACATTGTTCATTCATTTACAAGTAAAAACATGATGGAAGCAATACATCACCATTGTCATAATACATATTCATAACCAACTTAATATCAAAAAAAATAATAAGGAAACAACAGCCATATAATCCACATATGAACCAGTATAATACTCATGAACTAACAAGGACAAATCACCTCATATTAATGAATGCAATGACCAATTAGGTTTGGGACTTCCGCGAATCACCCAACCACAGATTGGTTGAACGAAATATTTCTTTCATCCAATCACCACTGTGCCATATTCCAAGCATGAATGTGGGACTCAAACCAAAAGAACCAACCAAGGCTTCCCGAGGCTAAACCACCTCACCCTCATCAATAGAATCAGACTTTACCGCAATCCTCATCAGATCACTAGGCTATAAACAAGCATGGATTACACCAGATTTAGCCACCTGCACCATGAGGAATTTTCCGGTTTCCTAGTCTATACACTTTACCACAATCCATAGTCCTATCTAAGGATCACTATGCCATAATAGAGACACCACCCTCCACGCTTTACTGTATCTCTTGTCATTCACCAACAAGGATTCCTAAGCCTGATCAAGGGAAACCACCTTTAGAATTTACCATATGTCCTACCCTTAACCAGTCGAGGATTCCTAGGGCCACCAAGGCACACAATACTTGGATTTACCACAACCCATAGTCTAGTTCAGGGGTCACTATGCCAGTGGCTTTACCATAATCCACAGTCTGGTTTAGGGATCACTAAGCCATATGTTCTTTCTTTCGGAGATCCACCTCACTCAGCTTTGAATCCATTCGACAATCCAACTCAATCAAAACATGAGAACCCCATCACACCATGGCTATTCGGAAATGACAAGGCTAGGCTAAAAACATTGTCCCACCTAGAAAAACCCATGTGATATGCAATACCATGCATGCTAAATCTAGCAAGGAATCACACATGCAAATCGATGCTTGACTATTCTCTTCCTTGTTGGCTCCTTCCTTCTTCTTGCCTTCTTTGTCTTTCTTGATCCAATGCCAAAGTGCTCCAAGAAAAATCTAAGTTTCCAAGAGTGAGAGAGAGATAAAAAAATGAGAGCTCCAAAACTGAACTCACAAAAGGTTACACTAACAAAACCTGAGTAGAATATTTCCAATTGATCCGTAGAAGCCTTTTTATCAATGAGGCCCATATTTTCTTCATTTTCCATTATTTTCCTTCATTTTACTCCTCACATGCAATATGTGATTGTTCACCTTCATTTTCTCCTAATTTCCATTGTTTTCATAAATAAAATGCCAATTAATGCCACTTTTCCTTTCCAAAGCCTTTTCCATTTCCTTTGCCAATTTCCTTAGCCATAATAAATTGAAGTGACACCCCACTAGGATGTCTTTTCCCACCATTCAACTTGGAAAAAGTGTCCCATCAACCGTGGTTATTATTTGGCCTTTATTAAATTTTAAATGAAATTTGACAAGGGTTGTTACAACCTTATTTCTAAGGAAATTATCTACACCATAAATCACCTTTTGTGTGAATGATTTAAATCCACAAACATCCTTGTGAATAAGAGCTTGATTGACCCTATTAAAATTGGTTTTGTTCTGGAGCTTTTATTTTGAGATTTTATTAAAAGAAGGAAGCTAGTTTCTGACCTAGAACTATTACATTGCCTCAAAATTTCCAATATTCCTTGTTGGATGGAGATTGACAATGGAGACACAATCCAATCTCTCAAGCATTTACCCCATTGTACAAAAATTTCAGTCCCATTCTAGGTATAAATTTTCTAGAGCACTCCCAATATCCAAATGCATTTACATTCCATCACTGGTATGATTTATTAACATGAAAGGATTACCTTGTGCTAATTTCAAAGCATCATTGATTTGAGCGTGACTTCTAAGTTTTTTATTTAGCTATGCTCCTGCCTCTCTAGCTTCCTTCTTAGGGTATCTCCCAGGTCCTTTTTTGGAGCTTCTTGTTTCTTGGATGCTTTTTCATCTCCCCAATTCACTTTTTTTCTTGTTTAGTTAAGACTTTCCCGATGCTTACATATGGTTCCTTTAGTATTGAATGCATGTTGTCCATTTTCTGCCCCTTATTCCCTACAACATTATCAACTTGTTCTAAACTGGAGTGTTTTGATTGTTAATATGATCCTTGGAGAGAGATTTCTTCTTTTCCAATGAAGCCATTTCTTTTGCCTGTTCATTTTCATGAATTTACTCCTTCTCTGCTTCTGAAGTTACTTCTTCCTCCTCTGGAACCACATTTTGTTTATTGTTTTACGATGCTTATGTTATAATTTCCTCTTATGCCTTGTCATTTTCTTCTTGAGATTGCAAGACCTCAAATGGTTTTCTTTGATCGATGCCACTTTTCTTCCCTATATGGATTGGGCTTCATATGCTACCAAACTTCCTTTATTCTTTTTTTTTGGGTTTTCCATTGCTCTTCTTAACCTTATGCCATATTTGCGCCTTTACCAAAATGAGACTACTTGTAATTCCTTGCAAAAAAATATACCACCATATTGAACATAATTATTTTTGGTATTAAATATTGTTAAGATAAGCCTTACTACAATGATCAAATTTAAAAACTCAACCATTTATATTCTAAAATAAAACTAGTTTCATCATACTAATAATTATTAATATTTAACTTATTTACTTTTTTTTTTCAATATTTTTATATATAAATATTTAAAATATAAATTTAAAAACTTGACAAACTTAAAGTCAAAATAATATTCTGTTAAAAATCAGGACACTACTAAGAGGGGAGGTGAATCATTAATGTAACCAAATCATACAACTATTGACAAATTAAACTTGTCAAGCTATTTGACAACCATTCACGTAAGCAACATTATAAATCAACATGTAAAAAACATAACAACATTATCATTAACATACACACGTGCACCATGTAAAGACATCAATATTCTTCTTTATTCCTTTTGCAAAGACAAGCTACAAATTCTATTACATCACTACTTGCAAGCTTCTACTTGTAGCTTTCTCAAGTTTCCACTGGAAGGAAGCTACCACTTCTCAATTTATCAACTACCACTTCTCAATTTATCAACTACCACTGAAAGGAGCTACTACCCCTAGTTTTTGTTACTAGCACCCACTAATAGGAAGCACACATTTGCCCTTGGTAGACAATTGATAAACTTACAAGAAGCACCCGCTCGATGATTTTGCAAGCACCCACCTGTGGAGGCATCCACTCCCAAGCTATTCTCCAGACACCTACTCAGATAGAAGCATATACTCCCTAAAGTGCAAGCACCCACTTGTTGTCAATGTTAATCCCTCTTTTGTACAAATTTCAAACTCAGATTACTATAACTTCTACATATAATAATATTTCTTCATTTGTCTCACAACTCAATGTCTTCCTTGCATAGATAAACTATTTTTTTCTCTTCTAAACACCTTGATGCTGACATTCTCAACCACCTCAAATCACCAATATCACCATTAAAACACCTTTCAGACACTGAATCTAATCTTTGATTCATGTGACCCTGATGCTTACTACAATATGCATACTATTGCACCAAAAAAACACCAATTCGATTCTTCAATTTTTCTTACAAAGAATAAGAGTGATATTTTTATATTTACAACTTTAGTTATCTTCAACTAATAATTTACACTTTAACTAAGGATCTTGATTTATTCTTGTTTTTACACTTCGGTTGAGTTATTTTAATGTGTACTTATGGTCCTCAATCTCTGATCTATTGTCATGATCTCAATTTCTAAGTATTATGTCGATTTCTTCAATTCTCGTGAGTTATAGGATTTAATAGTGACTTTAATTGTAATTCTAATTTTGCCAAACTACTAGATTTAGTGAAACTGCAAAATATGCCACCAAATCTCTTCATGCCACCAAATAACTGCCAACTCGTTCATGCATTTTATCCAAATTCTAGTGTATTCCTTATAGTGGACTCCTCCAAGTATAGTTTTCGACTAGTTCAAGTCTTATCACCCATAAGCACTTTCCACCAAATATGGCACAAAAATGCCAATGCTATCGACCCGTTCATGTTAATACGCCCATAGTGCTTTAAGTTAGGCCCTCACCCTTTATTAAAGCATGAAGGCCTAAGAGGCTTACACCAAGCACCTTTTAATAAAGATTATAGATTGGCTACGGGTCCACATTGTACATGCTCGTAGGTTCCAACGCGCTTTAACTTATGCCCAAAGGGCTCAAGCGTTAACACAAGAAAACCATCACGAGGTTGAGTCTTGGAGTGCCTTCCAAAATATGGCAAAATTGTCAATTAACGGGAACATTTTTATCCTTGGCACTTTTCCAGTGTTCTGCGCTTCAAAATCATGGGGGTGCCTAGTTCTTCGTGGTCTATGGTGATGTCATCTAGGCATCGCATCTAAAAAATTCTGTGATTACATGTTCAACCTGCAATATTTCTCTGTCTCCTCAACCATTTACATTAGAGCTCTTATTTGAAACCGCTAGGGTCAGTTAGTGTTGGGACAAGTCAGTGGGCCACTATGTCTACCACTTATGCACTTACTGTCATATGTTATGTTCTTATTGTGCCACATGTTATTTATTTTCAACCTACATGGTTGTTGAAGAATGTAACTAGGTTCGGTCTTCATAATTGTATAATGTAATATATTTTGAAATTTTATTATTAATAAAATGACCTATTAAAGCATGGGTTTCATGCTTGGGTCATGATTTTTAGGTCAAATACTCCATTGTAGGCTTATAGTTTTATATTGATTCAATAAGGTCATTATCATTTTTATTTAGATCTTTCTTGGGCTTTTGTATCATGTAAAAAGAATTACTTTTTGATTCAAATAGGTCATTTGACACCTCCACACCAAGTCAACCCTATCCCAACGAAGTCATCCTACATTAGGGCAATTTGACTCACAAAAAAGGATATATATAGAGAGGCAATTCAATCCATTTGGAACACTCACTCAACAAGTTCGATATACAAGCAAGAGAGGTAGAAAAAGTGTGAAATAGTTGGAGAAGGATGAAGTTTGATGGGAAGGATATAAATCTATGTTTTGGGCTATCTATCTCTCACACGTGCGAAGCTGTTGGGTATTTGTTGGGGCCAAAATTTTGAAATACAGTACAAGTCGAACTTCTACTTGGGGGGTGGAATTCTGTTGCTCGAAGGCGAAAGTTCTAGGCCAAAGTTGTTGCTAGAAATATGTCACTTGGACAAGAAGGAAGGGTTGGCTTGGTGATTGGAGGAAGTCTATGTCTAGTTCAAAAGAGTCTTGGATTGTCTCATCTTGTTCTTGAAACTACTGAAGGAAGAGTTATGACTGAGTTTTCCCCTTATAGCAGTTTTTCCCTGGTTGTGTGCCTACATCTTGTGTCTCTTGTTCTTGTGATATTCATACACATATAATTTGGTAATTTCCTAATGAAACATAATATAATAAAGAAGTAAAAGAAGCCAAAATAATTCTCAAGTAATTATCAAGAAGAGGAATCAAAACCCTAATTCCTGCAAGTAATAATTTATCAACATTAGACACTTGAAAATGCCAAAAATGTGTATCATGTGTCATCTTCGGATAGGTCCACATCATACTGAAATCATGTTTCCATTGTGTCTCCTTGTCACTGCTGTCATCTAACCAGATCACGCTAAGTTTCCTATTGTGATTTGTCCATGCTGTCAAGGATCCATGTCATCGTACAAAGGGAAGGGGTCTCAGGCCTATGTTTTGGATAATTTCACCTTATAATTTTTTAAAGGTTGGGATGAGAAGTTCTTTGTTGCAACCGACAGACATATTTCCATCTCCAAGAAGTAAAACTTACGACTCCAATGGAAATTGTCGAGGAGAAACTATTGAGATGATGTGTCTTATGAGGTCCCCCACTCGTTGACTTGCACCAATCACCTGTTACATCCTATGGTCACCTCATCTTGCTATTTATAAAGTACCACATCATCCCATTGGTTCTATCCCTAGGACTTTTCACCTTGGGCACAATTGGAAATTGCCATGGAAAATATCTATTAGGGTTACGTATCCCAAGAAGGACCCATGTTGTACCTCCTATGATTTTCATTGGTCCACTAGCACACCCATGTGGCTTCTCTTGCCACTTATATGATGACTAAGTTGTGGGGCCCATGGCCAAAACACCAAAATTTGATTTTTTGACCTTTTAACCTCTGAACTTTGATGGACCATATCTTTTGATCCATGAAGTCTTTTTCAGACATCAACATATTGTTGGAAAACTCTTTCTAAGTACTATCCAATTTTACCAATGCCAAGAGCTTCTAAGCTAATCTCTTGATGTAAAAAACGATCTAAAGATGTTGCTCCAAAAAACATTGTTTCACTAGTTTTCTTGGAAACATATGAGCTTTGCCACTCCTTTGACAAACACTTCTTTGACATGTTTGTTAATCCACAATAACAACGATTTCTAACAATCTCCATGATACTTCCTTTGACATCAATGACATCATATTTCAACATTCTCAATGAGCTTAGTCATCCAATGACAACACCTTTGACATCAACGTCTTTGACATCAACACCTTTGATACCAATGCCTTTGACATCAACACATTTGATACCAATGCCTTTGACATAAATGACGCCAATTTCTAAAATATTATTCCCATAATTTTTTGTTTTTATTTTTATTTTATTTATTTATTTATCATTTTTTCTCTCTATTAAATACAATCCAACATAATTCTAACTCACTAACATTAAGATGAGCCCCTTTAATTCTTTTTGGAATTAACCCTGTTTTTACCATATTAACAATCATCAATACTTGACTTTTTCTTTTTTCTTTTTTTCTTTTTTTTAAGTTCAACGTTGGTGAGGCTACATCATGGTCATGTCCAAGAATAACACTTGACTAGGGCAAGAGACTGAACGAGTGATTTAACATCTAGGAGTGTCTTAACATTGCACTAGATCACCGTCTACCCAAGACCCATGAACATTTTCTTATCTTAGTTAAAAGATTATAACTTACTATTTTATATAATGGCAAGTTGTATATTTTGTAACTTTAATTATTTTTTATATTAATTTTATAATTTAATAATTATTTTATTTATTTAACTATTATAATTATACATTATTATTTTAGTTAAGAATAATTATTTTTAATAATATATATAATTTAAGAAATATTATAATTAAATTAATCCAATAATTTTTTTTAATCGTGTATTAATTACTTCTTAATGTTTTGCAATGCTTTTAATTTTTATATAAAATATCTTTTATAATTATTTTATTTTTAAAATTAAATTTTATTTTTTTCATAATTTTAAAAAATAATAAGATATTAATATGAAAATAATAAGATTATTAATATGAAGATTATCTTTACTGTGAAGTTTTTAGAAATGTATTTATGGAATTTATTTGAGATGAAAAAAGATTGAGAAATAAGAATTAGAGGAAACTAAGGGTGAAGTATTATTTACTAAAACAACAAAGAAGATATAATATTAGAGTTTAATTGTGTTAATAACTCAGTATGTAAGAAATGTTGTGATGCCATATCTTGAGTAAGCCAAATTACATAAAAATAAAAATAAAAACAAAAAAGGGACTTGATGGAGATAGGATGATGTATTGATTAGAGAAAGGGACTCGATTTATTTTCTGCATCATTATTGAGTTAGAAACTATTTGCTTGTTTCTATATATGTGTTCACTCTTTTTCCTGCAGGTGCCTATTCCCTTTTTGTATTTTTTGTAATGTTTAGTGAAGTTTTTATATACATGATAAGACTTACATTTAAAGGGAAGTTGTTCATAATCTAACTTTTTTAGATGCAACCAATTATCCATATACAAGGTTATAATTTTAGGAAGCCTTTTTCCTAAGTCCACTTCCACATACATTCTTGCTTATGTAAACATTCTAAATCTAGGTATAGATTTGTAAATCTGCTTACGAAGGGAATTTCCTATATCTTCCAAATAATACATAGAGAGATGAGGCAAGAAAATCCACATTGGTGTGTTAGTGGGACATCAACTTTAACGCTAAGATCAAAATTTGACATCCCTCAATTTAAACTCATATGTATTGGACCAATGAAGTTTGGGCCACTTTGAAAATTAAAATCTTACTCTTCTTTCAATTCAATTAGGAAGGCATAGAAACCCTTGCCATAAAACTAATATGCAAGGTTACTTTTATCATTGAATACAATTCTTTTACACCCATTCGAGGAGAGTGCCATAATTCCATAAATTGGTGAATGGAACTTTTTTTAAGTTAGGGTCAAAGCCTTAAGATAGGGTGTATCAAGCAGAAGTTTGACATTAAGGGTTGATGTTGACTTCTTTGAAAATATAGATGAGGATGATTTTTGGGTGGGACTACTAAGCAATACGATTTAGGCAAAGGATTTGTAGCCTTGGGTAGTGGAGGGGGATTTCCCCTCTTGAATCCATGTTTAGGAAGGGCAATTGAGAGGAAGTCATTGAAGAGAGAGGAAATATGTTAGGATTTTAAGTTATTTTTCGAGGTGTAGATTTGGTTTTATATCAATGAGTATTTCAATATATTTCATATAAATGACATGTCTCTAAAGACTTGAACCCACACAACTAGGAAATAAATTGTTCACCAAACTACTCCAGCTAAGATCATTTGACATTAAAAGCATATATAAAAATGAGAATATAATGTTAAATTAAGTATTCCAATATAATATTTTCATTTAAAGGCTTCTTGGTCAAAAATCTCTACTTTATTAAATATAATCCAAGATAATTCTAACCAGTAACCATAAAGATGACAATGACCATTCAAATATTTTTGGAATAAAATCCCTTTTACCATATTAATAAGGAGTTGTCTAACTACCAATATAGATCCATCTTAATCACGACATTCAAATATTTTTGGAATAAATCTCTTGTTACCATATTAATAAGGAGTTTTCTAATTACCAATATAGATCCATCTTAATCACGACTCTAGCAAGTGCTGAGAAGGATCCAACATCTTAAGGTACAAACCTCTTTTAGAGTGCAAAAAAACTTTCAAAGAAAAAAATGTTTGCATCAGTAGAAATTTGATTCCTCTCAACACTTGCTAGATCCAAGATTATGATACACACACACACACATGAAAAATAACCAAAATGTAGAATAATAGAACTACTTGAAATGTTTTATTTATAAGACTTTTTTTCCAATTTCTATTTTGTGTGTGTGTGTGTGTGTGTGTATATGAAATTGTTTTTATATTCTCTCTATATAATATATGCATATTGCAATTAATTTTATATTAAAAATAAATGAATTGTACATCTCACTCTTATTAGTAATTGAATTTTTCTATATTAATAATTGTAGAAATTATGGTGTAGATTTGCAACTACTCATGAAGTATTAATCAAAATCACAAGACACAAACCTACTCTAGCGGCTCTATGGAATTCGATTCACAATTTAGAACATCAATCACAAGCATGCAATCAGAAATAACACACATGCACACAATATTTTTCCTGAGGAAATAAAACTACTAAAAACCTCAATGTTTACTTGCATTAATTTGATGAATAGAGATGTAATACAATTGCTTTGCTCAACTTAGCACAACCTGTAAGTGAATAACCTATCTCTCTACTAACTAAGAATCTCTAATCCAAACTTAGTCATTTTCTGCCTCTGCTTGAACCCCTATTTCCTTGTGCAATTTATAGAGAAATTAGGCCCCTATTATCCACAGTTTCGTGTTCATTCTGTCGACATTTCAAACCCCAAAGGGGGTCCATCATCAGGACTAAATCAGAAAGAGTATGAATGAAATATTATTGAGAGAACAGCCTTCCAACCTGGGTATAAATAAACCTAGATCCCTAATTTTTATAAAGAAGCTCTACATTGTTTTAGAAATTGCAGGTCTGCAGTTCTCCTCTCAATTTTTATCCTCCAGATTTCGAGAAGATGGATCTCCTTCCATGTTTCCCCTCCGTACAGGGAAGTTATGTTAGATTTTAAGATTCTATGGTAGTTTTTTGCAGTGGCATGATCCGGATTATCCACAGTTTCGTGTTCATTCTGTCGACGTTTCAAACCCCAAAGGGGGTCCATCATCAGGACTAAATCAGAAAGAATATGAATGAAATCTTATTGAGAGAAGAGCCTTCTGATTTAGTCCTGATGATGGACCCCCTTTGGGGTTTGAAATGTCGACAGAATGAACATGAAACTGTGGATAATCCGGATCATGCCACTACAAAAAACTACTAGAGAAGCTTAAAATCTAACATAGGCCCCTATTATTTCATAATTTCTCCAAAATGAATTACGCAATTCCCAAGGTTGATCATCTGACTGCATGAAACACTTGTACACTCAAGACTAGTGTACAACTAATGTTACACTACCTTGGAATCTCCACCACAATTGGGGAACTCGAATTCTCTGCATGCACTAGTTATTTTGTGCTAATTAATCAGTTAAATGGATGATCACTGAGTTTGACTAAAGTCCCACTGCACAATTGGCCTTCCATTAGTTCCTCCAATAGTTGGAAATAGTTTAACTGAAAACAATTTGAAATAGCTAACCTTGATTGATACAAATTAACAATCACACATGCTTAACTGAACTCTAACACCTCCAACTCGAATTTACTGAGTAAACTGGGTGACACAAGCCATGTCACATAAGTTAACTGAATCCAAGTTGTTTGTTGATGTGGAAATTTGAATTTTATCAATTTAATCAAGGCAAAATCAAATTGAGAATTTCTTCCTACATTTTTCAACACTCCCTCTCAGCAAAAAAGGGATTATCAACCACCCATATCCTGCACTTGTGGAAATCGAACTTACCTCTTGACAAGGCCATTGTCAAAATGTCAACATCTTGTTCCTCTGTCAAAATGTATTGTAGAAACATTATCCGCCTCTGCACACAATCCCGTAAATGGTAATACCAAATACCTATATGCTTGAATTGATCATGAAATACACTCAGAGAGCTTAATGCAACTCTGATTATCACTATAGATCACAGTTGGATCCATCATCTAATTAAACAGTCCCACAAGTATCTTTCTCATCCAAATTGCCTCACATGTTATTTGAATTGCAACCATGTATTCTTCTTTTGACGCGCTGAGTGCCATAGATATTTGCTTCTTTTTATACTAGGAAATAATTGCAGACCTAAAACTGAAAATTCCACTTGATGTACTCTTTCGGTCTAATGGACTCCCCACCTAATCTTCATATGTGAAGCCACATAGTTTCACACCCTCTGTCCATTTGTACCATAGTCCAAACTAGGCAGTGCCTCTGAGGTATCATAAGACATGCTTTTTTGCCTTCCAAAATAATTTGGTCGTCTTAACCATAGCTTGGCTTAGTTGGTTGTCTGCATAACACATATCTGGTCATGTGCTCACAAGATACATCAATGAACCCACTGGCTGCCAATATATGGTAGCGTCCACTTTCTCACCTAAAGTGCCATCCTCCTTGCTCCAGTTGGTCACTAGAGGTGTCTCCATGGGTTTACAACTTTCCATGCAGAACTTTTTTAGTATCTCATTTGCATAATTTCCTTGAGACACAAACATTTCTCCATTGCCTTTCCACACTTCCAACCCAAGGAAGTATTGCATGAGAGCCATGTCTTTCATTTGAAATCCCCTTGCAAGGTCTTCCTTGCAAGATATGATTAGCTTCTCATCACTAGTTAAAAATAATTCATCAACATATAAGAAAGAAATAGCAATTTACCTTCTACCAAGATATGATGGAGGTTTGTATCCACTTCACTTTTGGTGAAGCCCAAACTAGTGAGATAACTATTGATCTTGGTGTACCAAGAACAGGGTGCTTGTTTGAGACTGTATAATGCTCGCTTGAGTCTGCACACATGAGAATCTCGATCAAATGTCTCAAAACTTTCTGGTTGCTCAATGTACACATCCTTCTCAATAAATCCATTAAGGAATGTTGTTTTTACATTCATGTGGTGGATCTTCTACCCCATATGCACATCTAGAGAAAGAATTGATCTAATGGATGAGTACCTTGCTACAGGATAAAATGTATCCTCATAGTCAATTCCCTCAACTTGAGAGTACACTTTAGCCACAAATATGGCATTATACTTCTCTATGCTTCCATTTTCTGCATGCTTGACCTTGAAGTTCCATCTTGAACCCACAACTGGTTTTTCTGTTGATCTTGGGACCACTTCCCAAACACTTCTCTTTACAATGGATTCATATTCCTCCAAAATTGCATCAACCCATACAAGTTTCTCTATTGCTTCCTCAAAAGTGGATGGCCCACTCTCTATAAGCTCAATCATTAGAACCATGTAGCCAATGTACCGATCAGATGACCTTCTCTATCTACAAAAATTTGAAGGAGCTCCCACATTCTCCCTCACATACTACACAAGTCTATCAACTTCCCTGGTTCTTTTTCTGCCTTCTCTGGATGGTTCTACTTGATTGGATGTCTCCACTCTTTGCTTCTCAACTTGTGGTTGCTCCACAACTTCTCAAGGCTCCTCCTTTGGAGCTAAAATCTCCCCTTCTGGTGGGATATGAAGCTCCCTCTCAAGAGAGCACTAAATGGATTTCTCCTCATCAAATTTTACATCCCTTCACACAACTGTCATTCTGAGGGATGGAAAATACACATGGTAGTTTTCAGGAGTTTCTGTGTAACCCAAAAATACCCCCAATTTTTCTATTGGCTCAAACTTCTTCCTTGATTCTTTGGAGACATGGCAGTAAACAGAGGCTCCAAAAATCATGAGTGTGACACAACCAACTTTCTCCTTGAGAAAGCCTCCTTCGGTATAATAATGCCAGAATCTGATGAGGACTCTGGTTCTACAAATAGACTATTGTGTTGATTGCTTTAGCCCAAAAATGTAGAGATAGGCCTTAGTCATGCAACATCACCCTCACTTCTCCCATAATGCTACGATTCTTTCTCTCATCCACCCCATTCTGCTGTGAGTTGTGGAGTGCTATCAACTCTTGTCGAATTCCTTCTTTCACACATAAATTTTAAATTCATTTGACACGTACTCACCTTCATTATCGCTCCCAAGAACCTTCACCTTCTTGTTGGTTTCTTTCTAGTCAACCAATGCCTTGAATTATACGAACTTGGAGAATGTCTCATCTTTCTTCTGCATGAAGAAGATCCAACACTTCCATGAGAAGTCATCAATAAATATGAAAAAATATTTGTGTTTGGTAATGGATGTTGTCGAAAAAGGTCCACAAACATCATAGTGGATCCTTTCTAGGAACACATGTGCTTTGTTTTCCTGATCATGGAATGTGGATTTTGTGTACTTCCCCAATGTACATCCTTTCCATACATCCTGCTGCTCAAGTGCTCCTTTGGGGAGACCAATGGTTATACGCAACATAATATTCAAGGCACCACGCTGAAAATGGTTAGGTCTTGTAGATTTTAACCCCACACAGAAATTACCTGCATACGAATTCTAAATCATAGGAAAAATAAAAATGCGAGAGCATAACACATAAAACACATATACACAGAGATTTCCCACTGGATCCGAAACCCAGGACTACCAGCTTGATTTTTCATTATGTTCCTTTCAATGTTACAATACATATTTATACATGCTGAAGCATCAAATACCATGGAACGAAAACCATCGCGTCCAATACCATGGACCAAAAAACCATTGCATCAAATACCATGGATCGAAAACCACTGCGTCCAAAAAACATGTGCGAAAATCATGCACAAAACCATAGGTGGGTCCGCCCAACCTAACATAGGGTCCAAAACCAAATTTTCTGGGGCACTGCCCCGGACCCCATAAAGTGGGGTTACGGGTACCCCTCAAACCCCTTGTTAACTATGTGGAAAGAATATAACACAACCCAACAATTTTCCACTTGTTGTTTTCTTTCCACAGGGGGCCACAGGAGAGCTTAGTTAGTTTTCTAGCCCTGAAACACCCATTGTTTCTCTACACCAAGAGAACTTCTCAGAGCTAACAGATTTTGTCAATGCATCTGCAGTATTTTTCAAAGTGTCCACCTTTACCAACAACACCTTTTTGTCTTCTATCATATCCCTCACAAAGCAAAGTGATACTAAACATCAATGTGCTTTGTCTTTGAATGATATGCGGGGTTCTTTGCCAAGAAAATTGCACTTTGCTGTCACAGTCTATCCTTATAGCTCCCTGTACTAACCCCATACTTGAACACAATCTCTGCAACCAAACTGCTTCCTTGCTTGCATGAGTGGCTGCCATGTATTCTGCCTCTGTAGTTGATAGTGCCACTACAGATTGTTTCTTT
>APFE031317821.1:6318-36044 GCA_000404065.3 Pinus taeda | reverse complement strand
GGGTATTATCGCAAGTTTGTTAAGAATTATGGGATAATAGCAGCACCTCTAACAACACTATTGAAGAAATATGCATTTTCATGGACTCCGGAAGCAACAAAGGCCTTCGAACATCTTAAAGAGGCAATGTGCCAAGCACCTGTCGTAGCTACACCGGACTTCACAAAAACCTTTATTGTGGAATGTGATGCTTCAGGAAATGGAATTGGTGTTGTTTTAATGCAAGATGAAAGACCCATTGCTTTTGAAAGTCTTCCAATCAAGGGAAATTTTTTACACAAAGCTATTTATGAGAAGGAAATGTTGGCATACTCCATGCACTTAAGAAATGGCGACCCTACCTAATGGGAAGACACTTCAAGGTAAAAACAGATCATGATAGCCTCAAATACTTTTTAGAACAAAGATTATCCTCTGAAGAGCAACAAAAGTGGGTCACAAAGATGTTGGGTTATGACTTTGAAATCATCTACAAAAAAGGGAAGCAAAATGTGTGGCAGATGCACACTCTCAAGAAAGGATGAGGATGTGGAAGCATTGTTGTGTGCCATCTCTATTATCCAACCAGATTGGATAAATGAAGCAAGGGAGGAATGGAAGAATGAAGAAGAAGTGTGGGCACTTATTTGAAACTTACAACAAGATTCCAGTATGTCGGATACATTTAGATAGCAAAATGATTCGTTATGGTACAAATATCGCTTATACCTCTGTAAGAATTCCCAGCTAAAACAAAAGATTCTTATGGAATTGCACACTTCTCCCTTAGGAGGGCATTCGGGATTTTTAAAACTTACCAAAGGGTTCAGAAGGAATTTTTTTGGGAGGGCCTTAAATTAGATATTCAAAAGTTTGTGGCGGAATGTTTGGTTTTCTAGCAAAATAAAGTTGAAACAATTAAGACATCGGGTCTATTACACCTTTATCCATTCCAAGCCAACGTTGGGAGGAGTTTTCAATGGATTTTATCACAGGTTTACCCAAGTCTGAGGGAAAGAGTGTCATCATGGTGGTAGTTGACAGACTTACCAAGTATGCACACTTTTGTGCATTATCACATCCATTTAAAGCCAATAAAGTTTCTACTGCATTTATGGAAACAATTCAAAAGCTACATGGAAACCCAAAGATTATTGTAAGTGACAGAGATCCCATTTTCACTGGAAATTTTTGGACAGAATTATTTTCTTGTCTTGGTACTCAGTTAGCTCATAGCTCATCTTATCATCCTCAATCTGATGGGCAAACTGAGATAGTAAACAAATGTTTGGAAGATATCTTCGTTGCTTTGTATCTGATAAACAGACACAATGGGTCAAATGGTTGCCTCTGGCTGAATGGTGGTATAACACTTCCTTCCATACAGCAACAAAAATGACCCCATTTATGGCACTTTATGGGTATGAACCACCATCCATCACATCATATTTAAGAGAAAATTCTAAAGTTCAAGCAGTGGAACATCACATCGAACATCAACAACAAGTCCTCCAACTCTTAAAGGATAACCTTGTTTTGGCACAGAATAGAATGAAACAACAGGCAGATCAACATCGCAGCAAAAGAAGTTTTGTTGTAGGTGATTGGGTATTTCTATGGCTACAACCATATAAGAAAATGTCCATCAAGCAAGCTAAGAAGGATAATAAATTATCACCAAAGTATTATGGTCCGTACAAGGTGTTGCAAAAGATTGGTACTATGGCATACAAATTGGAGCTTCCTGCAGCTTCTCGATTGCACCCAGTTTTCATGTTTCATGTTTAAAGAAGGTTATAGGCAACAAGCTCCTAGTTTAAACAATATTGCCAGAACTTGACGAGGAAGGAAAAATTATATTGGAACCAGAAGCAGTCACAGAAACAAGAACTCAACAGCTACGAAATCGATCAATTTCAGAGTATCGTATCAAGTGAAGAACTTATCTACTGTAGATTCCACATGGGAGGATGAGAATTTTATACAGAAGCATCCAGAACTACTCAAGCGTTGAGGACAACACTTTTTTTAAAGGAGAGGGGCATGTTGGGTCCCTATAATACTAGTGATTAACCCATTGCTATTGTAATTGTACCCCTTATTAATATTTTTGTGCCCCCATTGTCCCCATATTGTTATTTTGTGCCCCATAAGATCCCTCTATTGTTATTTTTGTGGCTTTATATTATTATTGTTAGGTCAGCTAGGTTATATTGTGACTCCTTAGACTCCTATATATAGAAAGGAGGTTTTATCATTTGAATCATCTAAGAATTGTTCATTTATGTAATGTAAAGGAGGTTGCCCCCTCGAAGAGGCTGAATTCCAAGGCGTTGATCTATCTTTTCTATCTTTCCTTGAGCTGGTTTCATAACAAGAGCTGCTAGTTCCACTAAGACGGGTAGCTATCTTAGAAACAAACAGATTAAAGTTACTTTCGCTTTCCTTTGTGAGAAGTATATAGGAGAGAAGCAAAGAATACCAACCTCAATCTCTCGCTTGGTTCTCTGCTTGTTCCTTCTCCCCTTTGACAGATCTTCGTCACTCCTCCCTTGACCACTCCGCTTCAAAGAGTACCTATAAAGTTAGAGCAGCATAATACCTTCAAAGTGCAGAGATCTACAACCGTAAACAATATAGGACCAGATATATATTGACCACGGAAATGCATATATTAGCAAACATACAAGAATGTGGAGGAAAACTTTAATAGCTTTATTGATATAGAAATTAGAAGAGAGGATTACAGCCCATTGATCTAACCCAGCGTCATCCTCCCAGCATGAAAGCCCTTCTTCACCTCATGAAAAGCTTAGATCACCCCACACTATGATATTCCACCAAGAAACCAACACCACTTCCTTACAAGATACAAGATTCCAGCCCCTGGATCTCTGGGATGAGGGATCCATATATAGATGATTGTAGGGGGGTGAGTCAGCTTCTGGGATTTTGATTAGTGTCCTCTCTCTGATAGTCCTTGATTCCACTTGGAGATGGATGATCTCTTACCCATCCCTGGGTGAATTCATAGAGGCAAGTGTCACAGGAGAAGTTTCTGGAAGATTCCATGATCATTCACCTTGCAAACTGTCTCCGCCATTTATCTACTCACGCCCATCACACCCTATAGAAGGGCCTTTCAGTATGCATCTCACTTTTTGCACTGAGCAAGTGAGATGCGCACCCTCTACACTGAACAGTTAGTATGGTCCAGTTTTGACCAGTTCTTAGCAGTTTTCTGTGGATAACTTCTAGGAGATGATGTAATCAGCTAACCTTGTTCCTTTAGGGCATGGAACAACACTTTTAGGGACTCAGAAGCCCTTGGTTGATGGACATATGTGATTGGGGTTGCAGCGATTAGGAACCCTGAACTCCTTCCTCATCGACCCAACTCGCTTCTTGCTCGCGACGAATGAAATGAATGGGGAAGGATATAGGTTATTCATCAATCAATCAGCCAACTCCTAGAGAAAGAATGAAAAAGGGTAGAAAAGAAGGGGTATCTACCTACTCGCTTGTCATAATCCCACCTGAAATATATAGAGAGAAGGGCTGAATCTTCCGCCCTACTATAAAGTTCAATTAATCAATCCAGCTATGAAGGGTTACACTCCTCCCCCCTTCCCAGTCAAATCAATCTATCAGGAATGACGTATATGTCTATAACGGTTTCCCCCTAAAGCATGAGGTTCTAGATCTGTGATGTCAGGTGAAATGCTTTATCATGAGGATCCGAGGTTTTTCAAACTGGAAGGCGACCTATAATAAGATACAATACAATACATTATCTTCATAACATTTTCATGATCTAGCTGAGGTGGAAATTCCCATGCTCAGCTTTATAAATTCATTCTCATGTACATAGGACAGACAACTGTCTGTGTGGCAGACTAATGATTCTGATGAGCCATCATCCTTTGATTTGGATGATCATCTGTGTAGCAATGATGTACATTTGATGTCCTTATTTTCCTAAATATATCGCAGCCTGAATGGATGAAACTACATCTGGGGTCTTCAAACTCTTCCAATCATTGCCTGAAGTACAATTCGATCCATGTGAAAAATGTTTTGGAGTTGAACATGGAAAGACATTTCCTGATTACCAGCCAATGATGTAAGTTGTTAATAGGCGTGAGAGGAATCACCAATAATGATGATGACCCTCAAGGTACTACAATACAATTCGCATGGTGTGAAAAAGGGACTTGGTGTCAAACACCACGTAAAATCTTTCGGTCGAAGGCCATTGATGTAAACCTGTCGCCGGAAGTGAGAAACTTGCCATTGAGGCATGCAAGCTTCAAGGTACTGAAAGGGTTGTTCCTAGGTCGACTTCTTAGATAATGAGCTGATGTCGACAAGAAGGGACCCGTTGTAGGAGGGCCTTACTGAATCCCACATCTACGACATGGAACGGAGCAAATGACTTTGTGGAGGTGAAAACGATCTGATGATACAGGGTTCAGGGTGGCAGTCATGAAAGAATGGAGCGTGAAGGTATTGTAGTGGGTGAGACACAAGCTGGGTTGGTGAATTCTCTGATTGACTTCTCTTGAACATATCGGCGACACTGAAATGGATTGGTATCACTAACCCCGAATATGGATGGTACGGTGGACCAATGGTAATATGACCAGTGAATGGAATAACCCAACCCGACTCAATCGCAGTGCTGGAGTGAAAGTGTCATGTTCAAGAGCGACTCGCTACCAATAAAGTTTCTTCAAGTTTTCTTCCCAATTTTCCCCAGTCATTGTTGACCAGTACCTCTTTATTTTCATCAAGCTTGAGGAGGATAACATATGCTTGTTCTATAATTTTCCCTTCGGGCAAACCCGTTGTTATGTTTTAACGAGCCTAGTGACAGTGAAACTCATTCTTATCCTTATGGACAAGTTTTTCGCTATTGGTTTTAATGAGTTTAACAACAAAGACAACTCAGTCCTTTTTCAATTTTATAGAATCTGAAAAGGGACGGAAAGGAAACTCCAGTAATCCTTTTTCGTCATATAATCCCTTAAGTCCGAAAAAGTATAAAATAATACGAAAGGGATGAATTTTCGATAGTTTTAATGAACCGAACAAGAAAAGCGTTCGATCTTTTTGTGTAATAATCCCTCAGGTCCAAAAAGATTAAAATCTAGAGGAGGGATAGCACTCCCAGTAGCTTTAGCAAGCTGGAGAGGCCAACTGCTCGGCAATCTTTTCATTTTTTATGAGTCAGGTGAAAAGAGCTTAAAGGAGACTTGTTTTCGAGGAACGAGTGATATTTTCGGGTAGTTACTGATTCCAGGTAAGGTTTGGAATTTTCCAATCACGGCAGTGTCACAAGGATGGCTAACAAAATCACTCTTTGCAGTTGTTCCTCGAAAGGGTAAACAATCAAATGGAGGCGTATGATCAGCTAAACAGAGTGGAGGTGATAGTAAGAACACGACCAAGGCTCACAAAGCTGATGATAATGCATTCACAATGGCTATTTACCGGAGATTGGTTCATTTTTAATGAGCTTAAACTCTGGGGAAACATTTGCTCATTGCTTAGGTTCAATTTTTAACGAGCTTGAACTTTGCATAAAAACTGCTCATGCCAGTCGTATAATAAGGATATCTCATTGATAGATTCCATTTTTATGGAGCTTGCACCTTTCGAAGCTTTGCTCCATATTATTTTGTATATGCAAGCTAGGAACAACCAATTCTATGAGTTTAAAGGGTCTGGGAATCTACAAACTAAGAAAATAAATGGTCATTCCTCACTTGCATGCAAAAAGGTTTGCATGCCCCCAAGTATAGAAAAGTAGAGTTTCCAGGTTACCCTTCAATTTGCAGACAAAACATTTGTTCTATCGGGAAAGGCCTACCTTTTCCAGGTTACCCTTCAATTTGCAGACAAAACATTTGTTCTATCGAGAAAGGCCTACCTTTTCCAGGTTACCCTTCAATTTGCAGACAAAACATTTGTTCTATCGGGAAAGGCCTACCTTTTGACAGAGGCATCTTATTCTGGTCTAATCCCTTTTTCCTAAATGGATGGGTGTATCAGACTAGTCATATATCCTCCACGGAAACCTACCCTATACCTGAAGTTTTCCTGCCGAAGCAGACCACGATGCATGCCCGCTGGGTTTCAATCATGGCCTCTGAATTACTTGCATTCTTCGGGCAGACAGACTGGAGATTGATGAGACATTCCTTGCATGAAAAGACCACTTAGGGATGGTACTTGACTATTAGCTACGTGTGATTCGGGGAATGAAAGTTGAGCTGGACCACTCGGCCTTCATGAGGAAAACACATTACTCGAAAGAGTGAGGAGACAATGGCTCCCATGCTATAAATATAGTCATGCCCAAGGAGTAGATTATAATCGAAAGGTCCTTGGACTACCATGACGTTCATATAAACGATTTTCCTTCTCAAAGTTATAAGCACATTTGGAAGGATCCCTAATGGTCGATTGGTTCCTTTGCCGAAGCTCGTCAGATTTCTCATCTCAGGCAGAAGCGATGGCGAACCAAGCGCTTTCCAAGCAGTTGAGGAAAGGATACTCACTGAAGCCCCTTCATCTATGATAGTACTGACCATGACCATTCTGTAAGCTTGTACAACGATTCAGAATGGTACATTAGATAGTAGACGGGGTCTGCCTAGTAGATTCCAATCGAAGGAAACGACTAGGTTGCTTGGAGGTGGGATCGAATAGATGGCTGGATATGACTCTGAAGAACTTCCATCCTGTAGTAAAGAAATGGGTAGATTTCCCCCATGTTCATCGGAGTCTGTTTTTACGAAAATAATTTGAATGGTGTCGTTCTCATTCTCTTTAGTGACTGTATCATCCGAAGATGGACCTTCTGAAGACAACACCAAGTCGGCTGCCACCTCAACATTTTGACTTTCTTCTGGCATGGATTCAGATAGTTTATCTTCAATGATAGATGCTTCGACCGACCACAAAGTTGTGTCAATCGGGTTTTCAACTAGCGATGGACTTAGCAAGAGTTTCTTGTACCCAAGAGGAAGCCGTAGCAGTGAAGTAGGATGGTTATCCAAGACTCTTTTAGCTTCGTCTAGGAAGGGACAACAGTGGAGGACGTGATCGCCTTCACACAGTTTACAAGGAAATTTACATATTCTTTTCTATCCAGAGACTTCACTTTCGCTAGTTGATGGTGTACTTTCAACATGAATGTCAGAGGTTGATGACACCGGATTGTGCAAATGAGGAGACCAGTCCCTTAAGATCTAAGGAATGCAAGGACAATCTCGATGATAGTGGTCTCCTTTGCAAATGACACATGGAGATTTAGGCTTAGATGGTGTAGTGTGTGGATTTTCGCTAGATGATGCATGGTTGCCCCTTTCTGCCTTTGGCTGCTTCTTCTTCTTCTCTTTCTTATTCCTTTTCTTCTTCTTCTCAGTTACTTGGTCTTTAGCTTCATCAGCTTTACCAAGCGAAGAGGAAGGAGGGGAGGGAGAAACAAGCGAAGTAGAAGGTTGGGGGGAAACTCTAGTATCATCTAGTTGCTGACTTGATTGCTCAGAAATCATGGTGGTTTGAATGATAGAGGTCAAGAAGAGCCATATTGGAAAGTCGATTGTTAGTCTTGGGAGGGACAATGTGTCCATATGAGGTGCACCAACATCTCCCCAAGAGGAGAAAGGACTAGGATTTCCCCCAAGGGGAAATCCTTGGTTGGTGGACTCTATTTTTCTCAACCTAAGACCAATGAGGGAAAAGTGACGTTATTCCGATTAAAATAAATTTTAGACGTTTTGACACAACTTGATTTTTCAATTTTTAAGAGTTGAGAAAAAGCTAAAGATGACTCTAGTCACCTTCGATTTTTAATGAGCCTGAAGTGACAAGTGCTCAGATGGACCTTTTCCTTTAAGGATTCTGAAAAGGAATGAAAGAGACAACTCTGGAAATCTAGACAGAGGGATTACCAAATCAATCGCAAAACTACAGAATACTTATTACGGTATGGCAGTCAATCTTCTTGAATGTTGTGTTCACTGCATTGCGATCGATAGGGCAGAAGACACAGCTTCCTAAGGATAAAGGATATAGCCTATTGTGGTCTCCCAATATATACTCGATGGTACATGGGATCACAAGTCGGTACTGGCACTTGTCATCTCAAAGAGGAGGAATCACCCAACCAACAATGAAAGTGATAGTTACCAGGCTTTACAACACCGGAATACGTCTCTAGCCTAGACTTCTAAATGTTGTGCGTTAGGTTCCAAAGCATTTTTATGTTCATTGAATTTATTTTAAAGTTGATCTTTCTTAAGAAGTTTTCCTTTCATGTTCACCGCGTGATGTAGATATACAATTCCTAAAATGCAATCTAAGATGATAAACAATCGTTTAATATTCTTTTTGCAATGAAAATCCTAGCTACTAAGTAAAGAGAAGCGGGATTCTTTCAACATAGAGCAAAGAGCACACACTAGATGCACTATCCTAAATTAAAATCAATAAGAAGTCTAAATGCAAATGCACATGCATGTATTTGTTTTTTCTTTCTTAATGTGTGAATAACAAAAATAATGCTAAGTACAAATTTGAATCATTTCAAGCGACAGTACTAACGATTTTCTTTTCAAAAAACGAAAGGAAGATAATGATGACACTTTGCGATTTTGAATTGAAAACTGCTTTCGACACTCGAAAAACTATTAATTCAAATCAAATACATGAGTAACAGTGTAATCGACCATCAAGAACAATAGGATTCTTTTCTTTGACTGAAAATGACACTTGCGACACTTTCAAATCAAAAGACGACAGCTTGATTACGCTACTTCTTTGTAAAGGAGAACCATAAATGGCGAACAATATATAAAAACATTTACAGTTCTTTGTACTATGGAGGCTGAATCATGCAAAGGAAGGGAGTTTCCACAGAGGTATACTGATCATAGACATCAAAACTCCTGAATAAAGTTGAAGAGAGTGAACAAAAAACCAAAATCTGGAAGCAGAAGAGGTCTTATCTAGTCATCGCACCTGTAACACAGCGAAAGTGCGATGCATCTCACCTACTACACACAGGAGGTGCGATGCATCCAGATTCCCAAGAGGAGAAGGTGCGATGGTCCAGGGACGAGACTTCAACTTGGTTCTGGGTCACAGTTTACAGCTTAGTTCAGGGATTTAGGCCGAGCAAATGATAGTTAGTAAATATAAATCACAAGGGCTGAGCTAATGAGGCTACTTGAGCCACCACCAGGGAAATTAGGATGTTTGCAAAGCAATCGTTCAGTTTATAAACAAAACCCAGAGATAGACTGAAGTAGCATTGATCTACTTTGCACTTGCATAGCAAATCCAGTTCAAAGGCTAGCTAGCTTGACTTTAGGCTCCATCTGTAAGTTTATAAAGCAAACAAATATGGATAAGAAAACAAAGTACTCTCTCCCCAGTGGAGTCACCATTTTGTTATCGGGAAATCTAGTGTCTATGCAAAGATGCTAGTCCCACTAAGACGGATAGCTATCTTAGAAACAAACAAATTAAAGTTACTTTCACTTTCCTTTACGAGAAGTAGATAGAAGAGGAGCAAAGAATACCAACCTCGATCTCTCGCTTGGTTCTCTGCTTGTTCCTTCTCCCCTTTGACAGATCTTCGCCACTCCTCCCTTGACCACTCTGCTTCAAAGAGTACCTATAAAGTCAGAGCAGCATAATACCTTCAAAGTGTAGAGATCTACTATCGTAAAAAATATAGGATCAAATATATATTGACCATAGAAATGCATATATTAGCAAACATACAAGAATGTGGAGGAAAACTTGAATAGCTTTATTGATATAGAAATTAGAAGAGAGGATTACAACCCATTGATCTGACCAGGCATCATCCTCCCAGCCTGAAAGCCCTTCTTCACCTCATGAAAAGCTTAGATCACCCAACACTATGATATTCCAATAGGAAACCAACAACACTTCCTTACAAGATACAAGATTCCAACCCTTGGATCTCTGGGATGAGGGATCCGTATATAGATGATTGTAGGGGGGTGAGTCAACTTCTGGGATTTTGATTAGTTTCCTCTCTCTGATAGTCCTTTATTCCACTTGGAGATGTATGATCTCTTACTCATCCCTGGGCGAATTCAGAGAGGCAAGTGTCACAGGAGAAGTTTCTGGAAGATTCCATGATCATCCACCTTGCAAACTGTCTCTGTCATTTGTCTACTCTTGCCCATCGCACCCTACAGAAGGGCCTTTCAGTATGCATCACACTTTTTGCACTAAGCAGGTAAGATGCATTGCACCCTCTGCACTGAACAGTTTGTATGGTCCAGTTTTGACCAGTTCTGAGTAGTTTTCTGTGGAGAACGTCTGGGAGATGATGTAATCAGCTAACCTTGTTCCTTTAGGGCATGGAACAACACTTTTACGGACTCAAAAGACCTTGGTTTATGGACATATGTGATTGCAGTTGCAGTGCCCAAATATGTCTATAACACACAGTGAGACACTTTTAGACACAGTCTAAAAGTATCCCACTTATGACAAAGAAATGTATTCCATAATGCAGGCATGCTGTCAATGGAAGCATTACATTTTGGGGAAGGAAACGGTCATTCACACAAACCACCAACCCTTGCAATTCATACAGACAAAAGGGAAGTTGCCGAATGATCACCATCAGAAATGGTCCACATGCTTGAAACAATTCCATTTGAACATTAAGTACAAGAAGGGAAGCACCAAGAATGTTGCAGACTGCCTCAGCCGACTACTCATGTTGCTGAACAATGTGCTTGACTCCTATGCGAATGAGACTTTGGGGTGGCCACATCTTTACATGAGTGATCCAAAATTTAGCAGCACATACCAAACACTCCTGGAAGGTATGCAAGTTCCAAATTTTCACCTCTAGGATGCACAGTTATGCCACCTGGGACACATATGTGTTCCTTCAAGCGAGCGTGCTAAGATGATTTTGGAGGTGCACTACAATCAGGTCACTGGACATTTTGGGGTAGAGAAAATAGTGGAAGTACTGAAAATTTCTTTTTATTGGCCAAACTTTCGTCAGGATGTTGGGAGGTAAATTAAACCCTGCATTACCTACACCATTTCCAGACCAATCATCAAGAAGTAAGGCCTATATGCTCCTCATCATACTCCTAGTCAACCTTGGGAATCCATCTCGATGGATTACATGTTAGACCTTCCTTCTTCTAAGCATGGAAATGACTGCGTTTTCGTAGTCCTCGACAAATTCCCTAAGATGGCCATTATGGCGCCCTACAAAAAAAGTATCACAGTAGAGGCCACTGCTAAACCCTTCTTTGAGCGAGTGTGGGTACACTTCAGGATCCCACAGTCCATTTTCTCAGATCAGGATAGAATATTCCTGAGTGCATTTTGGTCAAACCTCTGGTTGATGCCATATACCAAACTTACTAATGCCATGGATTTCCATCCCCAAACTGATGGCCAAATAGAGGTCATCAACAGGAGTATCGTACACATTTTGTGCATGTACAACTCGAAGCATCCACACACATGGGATGAAAGCCTCCCCTATGTCCATCACAACTACAACAGTGCTCTCCATAGCTCAGTGGGCCATAGCCCCTTTCAGTTAGGGTTGTGGTTTCAACCATTATGTCGCATTGACGTGGCCATACCATTTGCAGCTACTCAAGAAGATTCGGCTCACCTCCAGTCTAAAGCCGACGGGGTAATAACTTCATTGACTGCATTCAACACATATGCCAGCAAGTCCATGATATATTGGATAGAGTTAATTCCAAGTACAAGTAGCACCATAATGAGCATCAGGTTTCGCATGAGTTCCAGGTGGGCAACAAATTTTGGTTATGTTTGTAGAAGGAGCGCCTTTTTGAAACCCACTGCAAGCTTTTCCCGCTCCGATATGGGCCATATACCATCACCAAGGTTGTGGGGGCAATGCCTTTGATCTCATCATTCCATTTTTCCTTGGTCTACACCTAGTGTTCAATACAGACTACCTTCAGCCATACTTTCCACCATTATTGGACACATCCGACATTGTAGAACAACTCACACCAATAGAGTTCAACCCAAATTGCATGGAACAAACCACAACTGATCACATCATGAATACATAGATCAATAACACTCACCAACAGAGGATCCATCTATATTGAGTTGTCAAAGCAGGCTAACTCATTCACCAAGGCAAGTAGTTCAGCAGGGACTAGGTTCAACAAAAATTTCCTCACTTCATGGAGGCTCTGCATGCAATGGTGACCATTGTTTCCTAAGGGGGGAGGACTGATCCAGGTGGATGTTGGTTTCCACTCGTCTATTCCACCTAGACCTCCAGTCACTTTCATTTGTTTCCTTGTTTATTTCATCATTTAGTATTTTTACTAGTTTTTGTGGGACTTGAACTTCTGGAGAAGTTTTGACCTCATAAAGGGCGTTGTTTTTAGTTCCACAGCAGGCCCATATCCATAGGCAAGGGAATGTTGGAAATATTGTAGTACTCAGAGAGACCTTTCCAACAAGGTATCGTATGAGCCAAACGGAGATAATATGACCAAGTTATGACCCCGGGAAGTTGGCTACCCAACTAACCCCAACGAGGCTAACAAACGCTTGGTATTCCATCTCTTCGGGTTAGGGTTCTGGTTGTTTAGGATTTTCCCTTATTGTTCAATAATAAATAGGCCCTTGAGCCTCATTGTAACAAAGTTCAAAGGCATGTAGTTGCCACATGTCTTCTCAGAGATAAGCTACCATCATCTAAGCTAGTTTATTTCCATTTTGTTTGTAAGCATATTTCAGTATTCTGATATTAATGAAATGAAGTGTTATTTCTACTGAATCTCTGTACTTATGGTTATATGTATAATTTTTTTCGTTCCTGTTTAATTTTGAATCATTATCCCGGCCTCTAGTAACTGACTCAACTCCTACTCTAGTTGAATTGAACACTCCTCTAAAGCCCTCTACGTAGGCCTTACACATATTCTCGAAGAAAACTCGACCCTCTCTCAACTGAATCTTTTGAATTTGGAATCTTCCTCTATAAATATGCTATTAATCTCCTACTTCCTTTTGGCTCAAATTATTTTGGTTAAATGATGCTCTCTAGAAAATTGACCTACCAAGGAAACTTGCTCTTCATATGTGTCTAGCTCCAACACCATCGAACTCCTCTTATAATCTCTCAGTTTCTCACCAACGACCATGATTAATTATTCATCAATGGCTAACATAATTTTTTAGTTGATCCATGTGAGTTTTTAAATAAATATCACCTTTCTCGATTAATTCTTGTTAATTAATCATTTTCCCTAAGTTAGACTTAGGAAAAAATTAATTATTGATTAATTAACTTAATTGAGCCATCTCTTGGTGTTTTCTCCTAAAACACTTTTCTTGGATTTGGAGTTCTTGTGTTTCTAAGCCTCTCTAACCAAAGTCGAGACTATAACACTTGTCCAATGCTACCCAACCATCAAAAACTAACAATAACTGCACTAGTTTGTATAACTTATTCAACTATAATGGTATATCCCTATAATCATATTTTGTTCTAGTAAGTACTCTACTGAATGGATAAGTGTCACAAGAATCAAAATATGACATTTTTCTTAGCATACGCAATACCTGCAAATGCAATTTCTATCGATCATTTCAACTACACCATCACATACTACCAAACTCATGCATTGCCATGAATTTACCTTTCTCAAATAAAATAAAATAAAAAAATAAGTGAAAGTTTGGGTGGGCATGTGGTCTTGCATGCAATCCACCTGTCCCCATGTCGATACCATTGCTTTACATTTTTATAAATATTGGCATCCAATAGAGCCCACGTCAAGACCATTTCTATATATTTTCTAAGCCTTGTAATATGTTGATGCTCTTGTCCTATATGTCATAATTTGTTACAGTCTGCCATTTTTTATGACGAAGAGCTTGAAGAGACTTAGAATCATAGATAATCAAGGGTAACACATTGTTGCATATAGACAGTCAAGGGTATGGAACTTCCATCGCTACTCTCTGCACTTCTCTCTTCAACAATGGGGCATCCCACAACATGTGCTTTGAGATAAAATGTGTGGTTGATCCCCTGTGGTGTGCTAGAAAGCCCTTCTATTGTAGTCACTACTATTAATTTATGCCTGCCCAATTACACCCTCCCCAGCAACAACGGCGGATGGTTCAACCCTCCATGAAAGAACTTCGACATGGAAATGCCTGCATTCCAACATATCACCATATATAGGGATCAAATCGTACCCATCCAATACAAAAGGTATTCAGTTTCTCTGCTTTAAAATCACAAAAAGAATTTACTTGTTTGTTTTAAAACATTCAATAACTATAGTGTAACATTCTGATGATTATTGTTTACAGAGTGGCGTGTGTGAAGGAATAAGGAATGAGGTTCACCACTAATGGGAACTAATACTTCTACCTCATCCTCCTTACAAACGTTAGCGGAGACGACGCAGTGGAAAATGTGAAGGTGAAGGGGTCGAATACTGGTGGATGTCTTTGAGGAGGAATTGGAGGAAGAACTTGCATTGCAATACAATTCTTAAGGGATAGGCTATGTCCTTCCAAGGGACTGGAATCAAGAATTCCCCCTAGTGTGTGACCTAGGGTATTACATGAATAATTTTAAGGATATACCCTAAGGGGATTACGTGAAGAATTTGACGGATTTATTTAACCTAGTGAGGTAATTTTTGGTTGTTTCTTCTATGTCTCTTCTACTGCTGGAAAAAATAATTTCATGACCTTAATACAATACTTTAAACGACCTTAATGAATATATGATATTTCACATGCTAATTCAAAACATTTAAATGATCTCCCTATTAAAATGAATACATACCTAAAAACAATAATTTTTTTATCTTGTGCACTCCAAGTGATTCAAGAGGTTCAAGGTAAGTTGCTATAGTGACATTTTTTGTTGGCTCTTTGAAATCTATACATTTGTTGTTGGATCTTGAGCAGGTACCCACCAAGCATTGTTGTTGTTTTCTCATTTTGGATCCAATTACATTTTTGCAGTTGTTACTTCCCCTCTTCTTCATAGCCCTTGGCATCCACAGTCCCCTTTGTTGCTAACCAAAGTCTGAAACCACCAATTAATTTTTTGAAGAAGAAGAAAAAGAAGTGTCTCGTTTTTTTCTATAGACAGCACACCACTACATGCACATAGTTGTGTCATGTATATATTAGCAACTGTATACATTAGCAAATACTAGGAAGTAAATATTAACCCAAGCACTTAATGCTTACTAAAATTAATGTTAGCATTTTTTCCATTTCAGACCATTTTAGAAATATGAATGAAGTAAATCGAAGTTATATGAAGAAAGAATTTATATGAAGTATGTAACCTATCTGCCTCAGGAAGATGCCAAATAAGATGATCAAATATCTTATTAGTCCTAGAAATCACTATGTCAATTTCATAGGTTGAGAAATCATCCTTTCATGAAACATGGTTAAAAACTTTAGGTTAACGACAAGGACTAATAATGCTAGTGCCTAAATTTAATTACTATAATCCCATGTTGAGACTAATAATATCCTTACTTACTCAAGTGAAATATTACAGACATCCACCATCTATAATAAACATGAATATAATAAACAAAATGCACAAAGATAGGGTGGAGTAAAAGAAAATTATTATTAACATAAACATAAAACACTAAAATTATTACATCCACATAATATATTTTTTTCCAACTCTTCTAGTGGCTACAACCACCCTCCAAAATTTTTCCTTAGCTTTGTTTTGGAGCCTCCCTACTAACCTTTCACAGAAGCATTCTTGCTTCGTCAAGTACACAAGCTTTAGTGTTTTTCTTGCAAAAAGGAAACCTGTCTATCAAAGTTTGATGCATCTCCCTCACAGGTTGTTTGTTTGAACTTGGTCCAACTGCAAGTTGAGCAGCTCCTTCAAGAAATTGTGCAATTCTGGAGGGCAACCAACCTTCCCTCCATAAATTGTGCAATTTAGTTTAGTAGCCTGCTAGGCTCCAGAATTATGCAATTCTTCAAGTCAGGCTTCATCCAAAAAATTGTGCAATTCTTCCTAGCAGGGCTACTCAGCCCAGGAATTGCGCAATCCTGGGCATCAGTCAGCTACTCTGCCTAGAAATTTCACAAATCTCATGGGCAGTTAGCCCAGCTCCCATCTAGAAATGCACATTTTCTCCCAGCAGTTGAGCAGCCTCTTGCATGTGCAGTTAACTTGACCGATTCCCTTCGGGACCGAGAAAAACCAATTGGCATGCATGGGCTACTTCTCCCAAGGCAGCATGCAAAGGCATCCCTTGATTTAGGGATCTACTTTTAACAGTTGGAGGTTGTACACAAGGATCATTTCGGAAACCTCCCACCAAATGTTGCTCTTCCTAGATTTGTGGCATGCACATCACATCATCAATTTCATCAAAACTCATGAACCATACATTGCAAAGCTCATTCCTCACATCAAACTTGCAGCGTTGACATCCCACAGCACATCTAGGGATCGTCGATGCATTAATCTCAGTTGTTTTGGGGTAAATCTGCCTTCCATGCCTTGTGTTGCATTTCTAGCACTTTTTTTGTTTCACTTCATATAAATGTTTCCTCTTGATTTTAGTGAACGCTTGCTGTAATTTTGATACATACTAGCTTGTACTAACATCATTTCAGTTTTCGTAAACATCTCACTGTTGTTGCATGCATGAAACTGTTTTTCACAAGCGGTCGTTGATTCGGCAACTCACCTCACCCACATGCATGTTGTTCCATTTTCTGAATCTATCATTCACCATTTTCATGCACGGTCATTCACTAATTATTACTCTCAGTATCGCCATGCATTCACATTCACATTCGTTTTTAGTTGCCCATCAGTGGGTCTGGGTAGCCTTGGCCCAGACTCTGCCTCACCATGACAACATTGTGAAATCCTGAAAGGGAAGCCTTTGTCTTCCTCTCAGGAAATGCACATTTTTTCCTAGTGACTGTCCTCCAATCTTGCATTACGCAATTATGAGGGGCAGTGACTACTAGCCTAGAAAATTGCGCAATGCAGTCACTGAGCTTGCAACCATTACTAGAAAAGAGGGGTTTTGTGCTTTGTAGTAGCCCATGGACCATATGTTTTAAGCAACTCCATAGAGAGTTTCTTCTCCTTTGTACTTGCATCATTTCCATTCCAAACAAAAGAAAGCAGAGCAGCTTCACCTTTTAGGTAGGTTTTCTCCCATAAGGGTTTCATAAAGCCCATCTTGGTGTTCATTATGATTGATGTGTGCTTGTATTTCTTTGTTCTCTATTTTCCTCATATTATCTTTTGTATTCATAAAAAGCAAAGTAGTAATAACAAATCAAGAATCTAAAGAAATTCACACTTATTGTATATTTTTGGTTTATTCCAATAGATTTGTTGTGATGAATTATCCAATGGAATATCCATGGTATTTTACAAATCTAGTATGACTATTAACACTAACAAAAAAAGTTATGATAAATCAAACCAAAAAATGGTCACTTATTCTAATTTCATGGATGATAACAACTTGGAAAAAATATTTCATATAGATTTGTTGGAGTTGATCTTCATCAGAAACTTATTTAGAATTGTACCATTGAAAAATGATAAATAGAGTGTGGAAAACTTATTGTGGAATTGAAACAATTGTAAATCAATGAACTTGTAGCTTTGGGATGAGAATAAATTCTTGTCGGAAAATCTTGTCACTCCTATTACCTTATATGGTTGTGAAGTTTGAGGCTCCAACATCTTTAAATAATCGTTTAAAAAGGTTGAGCAAGTCCAAAACTGTTTTATAACTTAAAATTTTAAAATTGAAAGCAATAAACCCTATCCTATGATCCTCATAGAAGTAAGTCTTTCCCCAAAGGAGAGCAATGGCTATGGCCAGGTATTTGATGTGAAGAAGAAGATAAACAACATGGAAGATGAAAGGCTCCTAAGCTTGCTTCATCTCTAGTCAAAACCACCTATGGTTCAAGTAGGGTTATGAAAATCATTGGGGTATCCAAGACTAGGTTACTTTGCATGATAATAATGAATATCATTAATCTTAAATTTAAAAAGAAATTGTGATGCAAAAAAGAACTAAAAGATGGGAGGAAATTAACATAATGCAATGAGGTAACTCTAATCATGAGGATGAAAAGTATTTCTTTGATGTAATTAGAGTAAAAATAAATAAAAATCAATGTTAATAAAATAAAAACAAACTCTCACAAGCTTGAAAATGAAATATGATGTTAAACAATTCATAAATACAACCAGTCAAAAAATTTGTCATCATTGTTACAATAAAATGGTTGAAATTAAAAATATTTTCTCTAAAAATAACCTTTTTACACCTACATTAAATCTCAATTTCATAATATTATTTCAATTTTGACTTTACTAACCTTTTAATTTACTAAAACTTTAATAATTTAAAAATATTTTTTTTCCTTATTTTCCAACTTTAAAATAAAAATATAATAACTAATACCATTATCATCATCTAAATTAATTTATATATAATAATGAAAGATGAAAGAAGATTATAATTAATTTATTTCTTAAAAAATCATCATTAAATTAGATGTACTTCAATTTTAACATGGCTATATTTTATAACATAAATAACTCTGTTCTTATCCAGATAGAATCTACAATAACATATAGACTTTAATCTACTGTCCACAGTGTGCTCAATTTCCATGTGCCCACTAGTCAAATATAATAAGTTCACTGAAAAAGTATTAATTAAGTGCTCTTTCATCGCTTTTAAGTAGGGCAATTACTTTGGATCTAATTTGTGCTTTTAATCCACTACTGGAAAACGTTAAACAGAAGTTCCCACTCTGCATCCAATCCTACAAAAAGGTTAAATGGAAATTCCGGAGCCCGATCCAACCGCTTTTCAATTGGGCAATTAGTTTCAAGGGGTCCATGCCCTTTGGAGTCGCTTTTTAGTTGAACGGCTAGTTTGGGGTCGCTTTTTAGTTGGACGGTTAGTTTGGAGCCGCTTTTTAGTTTAGGTCCATTTTGTGCTTTAAACCCACTATCTGAAAAAGTTCAAACGGAAGATCGGTGGCCCATCTAGTCAGATGCCAAGAATAATTGGAGATGTGTGTGGAGTGATTTATTAATGAAGTTGTTTTTAGTGTGATTTTTTGAATTTTTTGGTATTGGTGGAAAAATTTAAGGTGAAATCTTGATTTGTGTTATTTAAACTGGTTTTTTGATTATATATATGGATTCAGCGTCCTGAAAAGCTTATTGGGCACTTGCGTTGTGCAGAGATTATCCATCGAAATTGTGATTTCAATAAATTCTTGTCAAATTTTAGAGAAATTAGACCGAAAAACCTGCCCTAAAAACTTCCAAAAAAATCACACTAAAAACAACTCTGTTTCAAAAAAAAATTTCCTGCCCACGATACATTACATTGAGTATTAACCTGTTTTATGGGTCGCTTCACATGGAGCTGATTGGTAGTTGAGTACTTACCAGCTCTAAATTTCCTTGTGCTTTCTTCCGTCACCAGATTCTGTCGCCGTGCTTCGATTCCGTAGATCCCTGTTTTATTGACAGGGATTGCCCGTGCTTTCTCGATTTTCAATGAAAGTTTCAGTTACATATCAATTTGAAAAAATAAATTAAAGAGTGTAATTTACTTTGTTTTTTTTAAGGCAATTTAGTATTATTAGTATAGATTTATTTTAAATATGAATTTAATATGAGCTGAGGTAATTTAGACTTTACTAGTATAGATTTATTTTAAATATGGATTTAGTATGAGTTAAGAGTGATTAAATTTCTTGAAGTGCAACTCTCTTTTAAAATGTAAAATTTGAAAAAATATTACTTTTTTTGTGATTTTTTTATTATTTAAATTTTATTTCTTAATATTGTATCAGATACAACATTACAATAATTTATTTTTAACACACAAATTGTTGGAAAATGTAATTCTTACTTCTATAGGAGTGGTTATATCTACATGTCCCTAGTTTGGTGTGTGGTTGAGATAGTCTCTCAACCAATTGATTGTGTGTCCAAGTGAGTTTTCCTATCTTGAGAGAACACTTTTTGTGTATATGTAATATCACAATTGATCAATATATATATAGATTTCCTTATGGAAATTTAACAAAAATATAAGAAGTTGATATCCACATAAATTAGGAACACAGTTTTTCAAATAATTTATTTAAATTGAAAGTGTATATATATATATATATATATATAAAACCATATTGTGGTTTCAAAAATACTAGATTGATTCATAGGTTTTTCTTTTCTCACCCTTTTCCTACTAAAAGCAACCCATCCTGCATTGTTATCCGACACAACTAAAGATAACGCCATTTGCCCATTTTTTTAAGAAAAATCCATAGCTACCAATTAAAACGAATTGACAAGTTCTTTCTCACTATTAAAATGATCATACACATTTTTTCCCTCTTTCATTGTCCTTTGCAAGGTTTCCTCTACTAAGGGTTGAGAGTGTGGCACTGGAGGGTGACCTAAGTTGTGCAGAGACATCTTATGTTGCTGGGAGATGTACTTTTTTTGAGCTAGAAAATTCGTGGCACCTATTTCTACCTTTGCATCTTTTCATCCATAGGTGTTTCTCTTTAACTGCCAATTGCTGAACACCCCTTTTGAAGAGTGACATATATTTTGAAGGTGTCCAAGTTCCTAGGATATTCTCCATCTAAAATTTGTATTTCCCTAATGAAGGTGTCCAAGTTGCTAGGATATTCTCCATCTAAAATTTGTATTTCCCTAATCTTTGGTTGGGTATATTCCTTACTCTCACTTGAGGATGATTTTATCTAGTAATCCTTACTCTCACACTTGAGGATGATTTTATCTAGTAATCTTGTGGTTAGGTATATTCCTTACTCTCACACTTGAAGATGATTTTAACTAGTAATCCTCTACTAAGGTCAATCCTCCATTGAAATACTATAAATTAAATAATATAGATTTTCAAATAGTTCATTAAATCCTATGTTGAAATAATTTAAAAAAAATATAAGTTTTAAACTTTTTATTCACACCTTTTTTTTAACTCCAAATTATTTTATCATTTTTTAAAGTTGATATGTAATTATAACAAGTTAGGTGAATATCTAAATATTTTATTTATAACAAAGAGTTTAATATTTTTTGAGTTGATGTTTTATAATGTTTTTAATTAGAAGTAACTAAACATGCATATTCATTTTTTTATATTATAGATGATATTATATTTTTATTAAATTTTGTTTTTATTATAGATGACATTAATTTTTTATTTAGAAAATATTTGTTTAAGAGAGAAACTTGTCCATGTTGAGCACAAATGAAATTACACATATCTTTCATACCAGAGTGAGTCTCCAATCAACGATAGAAAAATTGGGTCCAAATTATGTCTTAATTATGTTGTTGTTAAGAGTTTCTTTTCCTTGAAAGAAAAAAAACCGGTTAAATTTGTCCTCTTTGAAATAGAAGAAATAAATTAACCACTCAAGATCAAAAAGGAAAAACAAACTAATAATCTAAAACCCATAAACATCTGCTAAAAATAAAAACATGTTCTATTATCTTCGCAGCATATGAAGAATTTCAAGTGACATTATTTTCCTTTCGAATAAAATGAATCAATCTACACAAGTGACATTATTTTCCTCAGGAATCAAAATGAATAAAATAAGTCAACCTCAACCAGCAAATAACAACCAATATAATTATTGCCTCTCCATCCCAATTAGTAATTACTAATCCTCCTGTTATAGATTTTGGACTTGAGGAAGTTTCAGTTTGGCGTGTTCGGATTGAGATTTCATCTGAATTTTCACCAAACAATCAAATTAAAATCAAAGACGATCTTTTACAGAATTCAGCTTCCATCTTTATTAAGAGGTTAATTTTGTTAACTGAATCAATGAGAAATAACAGTTATCGGGCACCGGCCAGCAGGATCTCCATTCTTCCTAGAATTAATCCATGCCACCATTTGCCGCCACAAGTTCCGTTGTCAATGGAGCCATACATCATCAATGAATTCAACAAATTGCGTACAGAAGATGAATACAGTGAATATCCCTTCGTCATGATTTGAGTTTTCTTCCAGAGATTTTATGGGACTGTACATGGGGGCCATGGTACCGTTTAGACTCACAGCAGACTTGAAATGGGAGGCGGGCTGAACACGGCGGTTTCTTTGGCAGCTGCACTGCTTTTTCTCCTGGGCTTGGCTTCAGCCAACATGGTCACGACATCTCTCATGGAGGGCCTATCTCTGGGCAATTTACTGGTGCAGAGCACCGCTATCCGCAGCACCAATATCATTTCTTCCTGAACGTGACTGCACCTAGCTCCAATGTTGGAATCCAGGGCCTGGACCATGCCCTCCTTCGTTCTGATTTTTTCTCTAACCCATTCCACGATAGTCACGGCTTCTCCAAACTCTGGGTCGACAGGCTTTCTTCCTGTCAAGAGCTCCATGAGCACGACACCAAAGCTGTATATGTCACTCTTCTCGTCCACATTCAATGTGTACGCGTACTCTGCAACAATATTAACATTTGTCACAAATTTATCAAATAGCAAACCAAAATGAATCAGATACAATACCAGACTAATTAACCAGATTACAATTGAAATCCTGAAAATCAAATCGGTTGCAAGCTTTGGCCAAGTAGTAATATGAAATAAAGTGCGGACATTATTGATTTGGAGTAATGCGAAATATACTCCGATACATTCCAAATATGTTATGGTTAATTAATTTAAAAACTCCTCACATGAGCTTTTAAAGATTTTATTTCAATTAATTGAAATTTGAATATATATATATAACTAACATTTTTGCATGGTTATATTAATATGAGCACAATCTCATTAGTAAGTTGATATTAGTGTTATATAGATAACATTTTTGCATTGTTACAGTAATATTAGTTCAATCTCATTAGTAAGTTGTTAATTGCTAATTAGGTTGATGTAAATTGTTAATTAGGTTCATATAATATTAGTTCAATCTCATTAGTAAGTTGTTAATTGCTAATTAGGTTCATGTAAATTGTTAATTAGGTTCATATATGTTGATTAGGTGATTTTTATATCATTAATCATAATTAGGTATAAGAGGTAGAAAATGTTGTAATTGTTAAATCATAATGGTAGTCATTTATTTGGCCCCAGTATATTTATTATAAGTTTTGGAAGGTTTAGGGGCATATTTTCTAATTTAATTTATCTAGAATCAAGTAGAATCAGGAATAAGAAATAGAAAATGTTGTTGTAATTGATCATAATGGTAGTCATTTATTTAGCCTTGGTCTATTTATTGTAAGCTTTAGAAGGTTTTTGGGCATATTTCCTAATTTATCTAGAATCGGGAATTTGTTGAAATCACAAGTTTTAATTGTAACCTCTAGCCTTTCCATAATGATAGTCACTGTAACCTCTAACCTTTCTATAATGATAGTCATATCTGTATTCTATTGTACTTTTTTACCTAATCATTTAGTCATAGTCTATCTCTTATTAGTTTGGCCATGGTCTATCTATTATAAATTTTATAAATTTTGAAAAGTTTCTGGCATATTTCATGATCTATTCTATCTAAAATATCACAAGAAACAATATATTTTCTGATCCAATCTATCTAGAACATAGAATATAAAAAAATATATATTTCCTGATCTAATATATCTGGAATATATAACAAGAAATTGTAAGATATATAACTAAAAATCGTTAAAATCACAAATTTGAATTATAAATTTTTCATAAAAATGCAAAGACTCTACTGAATCTGTATATAAAATAAAATAAAAACCTGAATCTGTATATAAAATAAAATAAAAACCATTATAAATAAAATATCAAGATTTTGGGAAAAATAAAAATTAGTTTTGGACAATGCCTAATGTTGGTTTCCAATGGAATCCGTATTCGTATTGAAATCTTGATACTATTATGGTTTTGCCTAAATGAAAAACTAGATGGATACCTGGAGCAATATAGCCATATGAACCTGCTACCATCGACATTGATGCCTGCGTCTCTATAATCTTGGCCAGCCCAAAGTCTGCAACACGGGCATCCAGGTTGGAGTCGAGCAGAATGTTATTGGATTTAACATCCCTGTGAACCACAAGAGGAAAGCAGTCATGGTGAAGGTAACACAGTCCCTGAGCAATACCCACTGCAATGTTATACCTCGAAACCCAATCAACCAACAGATTGCTGGCGCAAGATCCCTTCCCGTGCAAGGCCTCTGCCAGGCTCCCGTTAGGCATGTATTCATAGATTAACAATGCGTGGACATCGTTGTAGCAGTAGCCGAGCAACCTGAGTATGTTCCTATGCCTAAGATTCCCCAACAAATCGACCTCTGCAATAAAAGAGGGATTGGAAGGGTCAACGCCGAGCTCCTTCTGCGATCTCCAGAGCTTCTTGACAGCCACGACGCCCTCGCCTCGGGGTATCTCGGCCTTGTAAACTGTACCGGTGCTTCCCATTCCTATGATGTTGCAGTCCTTTATGCAAGCCAAGATTTCGCTGCTGGTGAAGTTGAGTCTCTGGAAGGCTGTCAGCCTCCATGGCCAGGCGTCGCTGTCCTCGTTCCCGAGGCCCTGGCTACAGCTATAGTAACGTTTGTACAGAAACCGCCCTCCAGCTACAAGAACCAAGCCTCCACCGATAATAACCAAGATTATAATTAGCCACGCCATTGGCAAACTCATGCCTGACACATTGTATGTATCAATGGGGTTGCAAGGGGGCAGGATTCCTCCACAGAGTCGGTGATTCCCCGCAAAGCTATCAGCCGTGGCTGTTCTGAACATCCCATCGGTCGGAACAGAGCCGGAGAGATCGTTATAAGAGACATTGAAAATTTCCAGTGAAGCCGAGCTGCCAAATCTGGTTGGAATGGTGCCCGTGAGATTGTTGATGGAGAGATCCACAATTGCTAGAGCGCGCATTACTGCAAGTTCAGAAGGAATACTTCCGCTCAGATTATTGTTCTTCAAGTCCAGCGCCACCAGCTTCTCACACTTGCTGATAGCCACAGGAATGCTTCCGAAGAAAAAGTTATTAGAAAGATCTAGAACAGAGAGATACAGACAGGAATCGAACTGACCAGGGATCGATCCCGATAGATTGTTGTTAGAAACATAAAACCTCTGCAAGTTATAAATTTTCCAGATTTCTGAATCAAGAACTCCATGGAGCAGATTGTAAGAAAGATCGACGAAAGAAAGCCTGGGCGACAGACTGAGATCTCCTGGAATAGTTCCCGTGAGCCGATTGTGAGCCAATTCGAGTCTCGTCAGATTTGGGAGCCTGCCGAAACCGGCGGGAATTGAACCCGAGACCTCATTGTTCTGCATCCTCACCCTCCACAGCGAGGGGCACTTGGCCAAACTGTCGGGAATGGGACCAGAGAATCCGTTGTTGAACAGAATAAGTTTAGTAAGATTGCCTCTGTTGCACAAATTTGCAGGCACTGGACCGCTGAAGAAATTGGACGAGACATCCAGCCATTCCAGGGGCGAGTTCTGTCCAAGTTGTTGTGGCAAATGACCGCTCAAGGAATTGTTCCATATTTCCAGCGTCTGAAGCTTTGGGAGATCCCCAATGCTAGCAGGCACAATCCCGGTGAAATTATTGTACATAATGCTCAGCAGCTGCAAATTTCTGAGCTTCCCGATTTCAGGAGGAATGGTCCCCGAGAGAAAGTTATCAGATAAATCCAAGGACATCATGGAACTCATGTTGCCGAAGTCGGGCGGGATAGTTCCTGTGAACTTATTTTTGTAAAGAAACAAAGTATGGAGATTCTTGAGACCTCCCAATTCTTTTGGTATGCTGCCATCGAGATTAGCATAGGCCAGATCTAAGTATTCAAGCTTTGTCAGATTCCCTATCTCTGCAGGAAGGCCGCCATCGAATTTATTGTACCCGAGAATCAATCGCTCCAGGAATGGCAGCTGGCCGATTTCAGGCGGAATCTGGCCAGTGAGATTATTGCCCGACAGGCCTAGAAATCTCAGGCCTAAAAGCCCCTTGAACGACTTGGGAATACTGCCCTCAAAGTAGCTTCCTCTCAAATCCAAATACTCCAGCTTCGAAAGCCCGCCGAGATCCTCCGGCAGCTTTCCCGTGAAATTGTTGCTGTATGCAGAAATATTGACGAGTCCCTGCGCTCGACCCAAACCGCTGGGGAAACCGCCGACAAAGAAATTGTGACTTATATCAAAAACCAGTAAGTGGGTCAGATTCGCTATCGAATCCGGCAAAGCTGTGGAAAATTCATTGCAACAGATCTTCAAGCTTTGAAGCTCTGTAAGTAGCTGAATATCATCGGAAATATTACCAGTCAAATTCATATCAGAAATATCGAGTTCAGTAACTCTTCCATAGGCGTTGCAGGTAACCCCAGTCCAGCTGCAATGCTTGCCATTATTTTCATGCCAATCGTTCAGATGGCCTGCGGGATCTATCAAACAAGATTTGATTGCTAGCAGTGCCTTTCCATCGGCAGACATTAAAGCATTATCAGACGTTGCAACGCATGAGACTGATATCAGTAGCCCGAACACTAGTGGTATTACTGCAAAAAATCCCATGCCTTCCTGAGCTGTTTAATCATGAAGCAAAATGGTCTGAAACTTCAACCTCAATAATATCCTTCATAGAGCCTAGGGCTATGGCGCTGCTTCCCCATTAACATCAGAAGCTTTTGCAGTCTGCCCGGTTCAGATGACGATATATCACAACTGTCGTCTATCGCATACTTGAGTTGTTGGGGTTGGGAGATGCGGAGGCCACTTCTGCCACCTTTTAAAGCATTTATCATTTTATTATAACATGCATATTGATATTCTACAATGGGCTTTTATAATATTCAAATTCTCTGTGGTGTATTCAGTGAGGTTTTTAAATATTCGAAAGTCTAATGCTCGTGCAGTCTGGGGGCTTGCACCAAACCAGTTTACAATCCGCTGTTATGCAACCTAAGTCAGGCTTAATGATATTATAAATTTCTCTGAGTAGAGCAGCAATAATGGTACGTTCAGTGGCTGTATTATTGAATGTGGATTTAACTCGTAATCATGGAATCTTGTTTTAATGGTTATTTTACCAGAAGTAAATTTTATTGGTAAATTGTTAATTTTTAATGGTAAAGTGTCATAAGTCTATTATTGAACGTTTGGTTAAGAGTTTGTTTGGTGGAATGTAAAAAAACATGTTAATGATCTGAGATTTAGAAGTATCTATTAGAGTAAAAACCTGCCCTCTTACAGATTAAAAAGGATAATTCCAATGGAGTTTTTCTTAAATAAAAGTAATACTTAAGTCTATATTTGTGAATAAAAAGAATAATGGTTGTCTGCAATTTACTCACTAAATTATGATAAATTTCTCACTATCTAAAAAACATATTACTAAATGTAGATAATAGTAATTATAGAATCGAATCCTAATTCTGTCCTTGAAACAAGTGCGATGGCCAAGGTTTCAGAGGGCAAGTATGGTGCCGCCGCCGGGTAGGAAGCCAGGATTCTAAGCCGTAATAGTTCTGCGTTGCAAGGAATCAGTGTTTCAAAGCATTGATCAAACCTTTCCCTCTCTCGAGCCGCAGTTCATACCGACGCAGGAGGATCAGTCAAACAGGGGAGGGCTGCTCGAGATGGCGAGAAGGCTTTGCGGCCAATCGATCTTCTACCCCCATTCTGACCTTCCTATGCTGATCGATTTGGTTTTCTCGGGCAAATCAATGAGGAAGAGGGCGAAATCATGATGGAGCTCTATGCGGATGTGGGGCCGAAGACAGCTGTGAACTTCTGCGCATTGTGTACCGGCGTGAATGGCCTCCGCAGCTCAGGCAAGCCTCTACACTCCAAGGGTTCGTCGTCCCACTGCGTGATCCCCGGGTTCATGTGCCAGGGCGGTGACTTCAAAGGGGGCAATGGTAACGGTGGATACGACGCAAATTATCAGCGACCTCTCTATAGATCTGCAGCCCTATCCTTTGTAGCGGATCTGGGCTGGAGCGATAGTTACCATCAGCAGAAGCCTTTTCCTCCCCCTCCGCCTCCAGTGCGTCAAGAGATAGGAGACCCAAAAGCCTCTGGCCCTGTGTTGCTTCAGAAACTTTTTGAAAATTTCTCTGCCCCCTTTCAGGTTCAAATCACACAGATCTCAGGCAAGACCATTCTATAATGGGTATACCCTTCAGATCTAGTGCAGAATCTCAAAGTAAATCTGGAACGCCGATTCGGGATCTCCTATGCCCTACAGAGACTTATATTTCAAGGTAAACAACTCGAAGATCCTCTTCCCCTCTCTTCTTACAGTATAAAAAATAATAGCTCTTTAGTGTTTTCCCTTCGTTTGAGAGGTGGCGCTGCAGGTCAATCTTCTTCTGCTCCTCCCTTCTCCTACAAAGCTACAGTACACTCTGAGATATCCATTTCCCCTGAACATCCCAAACCCAAGCCTTTTTCGGTTGACAAGTTAGAGGAGATTCCGCCTGTTGAGATCTCCCACCCTGACCTTGCAAATGACATTCAAAAATTTGCTGAAAGGGCCATCATTTGCAGATTCAATGGGATCTGGCCTTGCTCTAATGATCTTTATGACTGGATCAATGACAACTGGACTCACCACTGCAAGGTTTTCTTCTGCGCAAAAGGATATTTTATAGTTTTGTTCGACAGTCCTAAGCACTACGAAAAGGCCTTAGAAGAAGGTCATTGGTTCATGGGTACAGCAGGACTCTTCTTAACTCCATGGTTCTCATATTTTGACCCAACTTCTGCAGTCATCACCAAAGCCCCTGTCTGGATAAGACTTCCAAACTTTCCAGCTCACCTGTGGCATACAGCAGTCTATAGGAGCATAGGCAACACCTTGGGCAGCTTTTTAATGGGAGATTACTGGCGGGAACATCAAGGTCTCTACACATATGCTAGAATATGTGTGGAGCTAGATCTAAGCAAGGGACTGCCAGAGCAAATCAATCTCAAGATCAATGACTCTGTTTGGACCCAGAACCTGGATTATGAAAACACTACCTTCTGCCGCCGCCACTGTCATCTAATAGGGCACCTGCAGAATTCCTGCCCATCGCTGACTGCAAATTCGAAAAAGGGCAACTTTGCAAAGACCAAACCCAAGCGTTGGGCCCCTTGTTCGCCGCCACCAGCAGTGAGCTCTGATTCCTCAAGCTCAGAAGATGAGGAGAGCGATTCAGAACTAGACCAGGCACCTCAGACGATGGATCCGTCCACAGATACTCTTGCGCACACCTCCGTCACAACAATCTCCAAGAAACACGTCCATGAGACCTCCTCTTCTGAATCAGATAAGGAGATCCCCCTGATGGAGAATTCCAGTCTTCAAGTTGTTTTAGCTCATACTCCCCATGATGGCTAGACAAAAGTCAATAAAAATAAAGGGAAAAAACACCGTGTTGAAGTTTCTGCCCTTGTGGGGTAAAAGTCAGTTTTTGCTCTCAAGTTATTTGTTGTAGTTCCGTGATTGGTTCACTCCTTCTCCGGGACCGAGGTTGATAGTTTCATCATTTCCGGTTTGCCGGTTTCTTGTCTCTCTTAATTGTACTATATTTTACTCAATATAAATAGTTTAATTTCACTGAGAAAAAAAAATAATAATAATTATAGAATCATTTTGTAAT
>APFE031317818.1:0-10720 GCA_000404065.3 Pinus taeda | reverse complement strand
GTTGCCCCCTCGAAGAGGCTGAATTCTAAGGTGTTGATCTATATTTTCTATCTTTTCTTGAGCTGGTTTCATAACATAAGGACGTTTTACAAATACCATTACTAGGGTCAAGGCCTTGATACTCATCCATAGTGCTTTAAGCATCTTAATGGAACCCATCTCCAAATCTTAGGTAAACTGCTCCCTTTCAAGGACTCATGTCACCATGTCTAGGCTTCGTTTATGGTGCTTGTGCTCAAGAAGGTTTAATTAATGTTCAAGGCATTTATTTAACCCCATAACCATGTGGAATAATATATACGCATTTATGGTGCAAAATATTAATATAACATGTGTATCCTACTCAAAGGATTATAAAGTGCCCTTAAAAAGAATTCATGTTTTGTACAAGAACTCCTTCAAGGCTCTTGAGCTTAAGAGGGTTCAACATTATATTAAGGCACTTTTCTTTCCTCCTTCACCATGTTCAATACCCTATGACCCATTCCCATTGTAAAAAGTCTCCCAATTGCATCGATATCCAACCTTGATGCCAAATACCCCTTATAGAGGGCTTTTCTTATGGTTTGTTGGGGATTTTGATGGTCATTTAGGTAAAATAGTGAGGTCTCAGGGTAAAGGTCCAAGTGTCTTCCTCCCTTAACCATATAAGTAAAGGTCTAAAACATATTCAGTTATAAATAAGCCCCCTTTTTCCCCCATAGCCTTGTTTAAACGTTGAAGACCATTTTGAATACACAAAACCTACTCATGGAACCTATATCCCACTATAATGTTAAAGAAACGTAACCATGGCCCAAATAATTATTCATGATAGGGGCTTGAGACAACATATTCTTTATGGAATGTGTTCTAGTTTAATCGTGGTGCCCATATCCCTCTAGTAGGCCAGATATATTGTACATGGGCCTTGTGTGATCATTTAAGGATGCATTCAACACCATAGTCATAAAATCTTTGTGGGTGGTAATAATTTCTAATGGTGATTCTACCCAAAAAGCTTCATTTAGGGTACAATACCCATTATTCTCCTCTTGTGACTTTATATAGAATTTTGATACAATGTTAGTTGACAAATAACTTAGTGATGACACCCATAGCTATCTTTAAGGTGATTTTTAAGTCATAGAGGCCAAATGAGGAGATATGATGGACTCCTCCATGGTATTTGAGCCTAAGAATAAGGGTTTAGGATTAGAATATCATTTTTACATACCTTGAATATGGACAAAAACTAGATACCCATCCATGATGCCCAAGACATGATAATGGCACCCATATTTAAAATTGATGTTAAGGATATCCAACTAAAATGTCATAGATTCACAAAAGAGGGCTCATGTTATGATTTCTAGGTGCTTGAGCTCAAGAAGGTTCAATTGTTCTTAATTATACTTTTCCTCTTTCGGCCACGTTTATACCCTGACATACATTTCTAGTGAATAAATCATACTCGTGGTTCTTTTATATTAATTAAAGCTTAAAGATCAACTAAAAAGATCCTATATGTTCACCATTCAAGGTTATGTACTAAAAATATACTTGAATGACCACACAATGCCCTTGTCTAGCATATTTAGCCTATTAAAGGGATAAAAATGTAATTATTAAACTAAAATGTATATATTTATTGGTAATTTGTTTCAATCCCATAGAATAAATCATTATTTAGTCCATGATTGTGTTTCATTCTCAATCACCATGAACAACAACTAAAAGCCATAAGTTCACAAACCTTCTATAAAAATTATTTGGCACCATGGTTGTATATGGTCCAAATAGGGTCTTCTTCACACCAAGGATGGATTGCAAGGACTTGTACATAGTTGAGGAATTAAAACAAGTTCCTCAAGATATTATTGAATCTTATTAGGCTCAATATCCATGAATAAGTACTTTTACCAACATATTATTCTTTTGTAGGGGTTAACAACAACTCTTCCACTAGGATATGGGTGTCATTGGTAGGCTATGTGAGCTAAAAGTGAATCTATATAATTTCATATGGCCAAGTGGGTCAAGAAGAGCCTTAATACATAATTAAACCTTCTTAAGCTCAAGCATCATGAACAAACCATGAAGCAACCTTCTTAAGCTCTAGCACCATAAAGAAAATTTTACTTCAATCTTATGTAATGTGGACTTTTAATTAATGGAGAAATAATTGTCTTTGGTGAACAATCAATGTTGATTTTTCTCAAGTCTCTAAGAAAAATAGGGATTTCCCACCCATACGAACTTTGGATACCCTATTGTGCTCTTCTATATCTCATTTTGATGTTTATTACTTATATTGTTCATGTCTTTCTTTGTTATTACAATTAGTTTAATTAATGGTGAACTTTGTCGTTTGATGTAAAAACTTAGGAATTTAATTATTTTCATTTCTTGAGTTGTTGATATGAGTTATATGTGTTATAAATAGGTTCCTTTATTATTTTGAAGCATCCTTTATTTAAGTTTCTATATATAGTTCAATTCTAGGATTTTCCTAAAGAGCTACATGATTTTCCTATAGAATTACAAAGCTTCATGTAGAATAGATCTAATATCTTTAGTTCATCATTTATTATGTGTCATCTAAAGAAAACCTTAAATAACCATATTTGACATAATCTAGTGAATGAAGGTAGGTGAAAAAGAAGAAACTCATCTCTACAAGATTACAGAACAAAATTGTATATTTCCCTATTACGTATTTCTATTTTGATTTGATTTAATTTCCTAGAAGAGTATAACATAGTTTGATTTCTTTGTAAGTGTACTTTAATTAATTTCCTTGAAAAGTAGTATATTCTTAATTTCCTACAATTTTACTTTCCCATAACTTTAACTTTCTATAATCTCATTTCTTACAAGAGTAAGCCAGCTAAGTAATTATTGATATGCATAACTACCTCTTTCACTTTATCAAAATGGACATTTTCTCTCATAAATTTATGCATTGATAAGTAAGAAGGATTGTGACTTTAATATATAGTGAATGGTACCTGTTAAATTTATACTAACCCTAGTACGACATATTAAAGTTGATACCTCCACAACTACAACATTTTTATTGGAATACTAAGGGTCGTCACTTGTTCTCAACAATTGGGGAGGTGTCAGCAGTTTACAAATTTTTTATTTTCTTCTATACCTATAATACAAAAAAATAATATATATGTGTATATAAATTTATGTTTATTTTAAGGATGCATGCCTCCAAGAATTAGAGATAATATACAAATTTGTTTTCCAAAACCTCCCACTCCTAGATTCATGAGTAACAATTAGCAGCAATTGACTTATTGTGAACCAGTTCCTTCAATGGCGAGATTTTTTTATACTTACCTACAAGAGAAGTACAAGGCATTTAACACCCTCTCAGGAGGAGGTAGCTCTCCATCTTACTATACAATGGTTGAATATGGAGATCAACCTCAGCTAATTAAGCTTCCTATATGGGATACCAATGGGAAAAATAAAATGAAGAACATAAAGCCTATATACTCCCTCACTTTTATGGGATAACACCATAAGATCCTAAATCTTTTGTACTTGAGTCTTTTGTAGTATGCATGATTTATGACAACCTTATAGATGAACAAAAACTCAAGCTTTTCAACTCTACTTTGAAAGATGTTTCCCTAAGGTGGTTCATGAGCCTCGAATGGAACAACATTGAAAATTGGGAGGAAACGAAACAAAGCTTCAATACTCCATCAACAAGTAAAGATATTATTACAGGGCTTCAGATACAAGGGATGAGATCTTTCAAATGTCCCAATGAGATAATGAATCCTTGAAAGTATTTGAAGGGATATTTCAATTAAGCTACAAGAAGGCACACAACTAGACCCTATATTATGACCCTCTCAACCATTTTATTTTTAGAAGAGTAAGAGAGGAATTGGTGGAGATATTTAATTGCATTTCCAATGGAAATAGGTTACAACTCTAATATGCTACTCTCAAACAAATACTTAAAAACCATTCCAAAGTAAACAAGAACAAAAGTAGATCCAGTGAAACTTTTGTAAGTCCTTCTTCTTCTTCACATGCACTTATAAAAAATGGAATAGGAGGAATTTTATAATATATGAAGCTAGAAATATTTCACTCACTACCCTTCCAAGTTGACATGTTGCAGGCCAAGAAGAAGCAAGAAGAGGAAAAAAGGTCATTATCTATTTTTTATCCCAAGTGCACCAAAAGACATCCTTGAAATGAGTGTCCACTTATCAACATAGAAATATTCCCACTTCATGAGGAACATAATCTACTAATAGTTGTCTTTCTTTAACAAGTTTTAAGGTTGTGTACCAAGGATTCAAAGAAAGAATGGATTCACTTTTCTTCATTAAACAAATGAGGATAGCGGCACTAACACCTTATCAGTAAGGTATCGGTTATAACCCTTCATAGTGTTTCAATAATTACCATACACAATTTCAAAATCAACCTTTATGAAAACCTAATCCTTCACCATGTTCCATGTCCACCCCATGGAAATACCCAAACCAACCTATTATCTCTCCTTACTAAAAATTCTAAAGCTATTTTCCTTAATGTATTAATTATTAAAAAGGTTGGAGGCCTCCTAAGGCTCAAACAATTGCTTTAATTCTTCCTCCAGAATAGCCTAGAATACCTCAAAAGATTGATCACCAAATTAGCCTCAGCCTCCTACCCAACTCAATCTGAATCTAAATAATAAGGAAGCCCAACATATTTACAATAGTGAAAGTGCTTACCCAAATTATTCCTTGGAGGATTATGAAATCAATCTTATATCAGGGAAAATCCTACATTAATCTCATCACCTTCTCCATAGTATGATCCAAAAAAGGAAGAAGACGAACATGTATTGCAATAAATTTCTCAAGTTCCCCCTTTCCTTGAGTTATTAGCGAGAAAGAAGACACATACACCTAAGTGTTGGACTCTTAGGTGAATTAAATAATATTGTTGTTAAGGAGCCTCTTTTACAATCCATAAAATATGTTAACATCTACATTAAATTTATCAAATAATAATCTCTTAAAAGGCTTAGGAGAAGAAAAGGGATTACCCCAAAATCAATGTCTTAGGAAAACTATCTGACATAATGCTTGGGAGAATGGTACTTTCCAAGTATATGGATCTTGATAACCCAGTTGTAGAGGTTCATATTAATCAAATACTGGTTCAAAATACCTTTATTGATCTAGGAGTTTCTCTGATATCATGACTAGGGCACTATGTTAGAACTCAATCTTTAGGGCTCCCTAAGAAAAACTACAATTATGTTTTAGGTTATTGAGTGATCAATAGTAGAACCAAATGGTATGATAGAATGTGTCATTGTCTCAATTGATTCTAATAATTACCCCATTTATTTCCTAGTCTTACATCCAAAAAAAAAGTTCAATGGGTATCCACTCATCTTAGGGAAACTTTGTTTAGATGCACCAAATTCATGTATCAGTTGTAGAGATGGTAACATGACCATCACTAATGGTAAACCCTATAAAAAAACTTGAGTTGTATCCTCCTGTTCAACCTTTGGTTGAAGAATATCTTCCTATTTTGTTGGAAGATGAAGAACAATACAATTCCATCCTTTAATCATCATATCCTATTTCTACCATTGATCTCTGCTTGCGCATCCTCATTTCCCACCATGATTTCACCTCTGGGAAACCCTAGGCATTGAGGCTCTCATGAATACAAAATTTAGTGAAGATGATTCAAATTCTAATTTTTTCACAATCAATAAATATCCTATTATCATGAAAATTGATGGTCTAAACAATGGTAAAAATCTAGAGAAACTATCAATCTAAGGAGGAATGAGTAGGTAGAATTGCTCTCTAATATATGTGATAAATATACTACCAAAATAACTTAAATATGCCCCTATAAATTATTAAAAATCAACACCTCCCTTACTATTGATCAAGAACAACTATTCACTATTTTGAGAAAGCATATTGAAGCTTTTGCAAGGGATTATAAGGGGATGGAAGGAATCCATCAATATGTATATAACCAACAAATTTACATTAAATAAGATCATAAGAACTACTGGGCATATTAATTACATTTTTATTACCAAGAAATACAACCAAATATTATGCATTTATTTGTCAACCAATGGCTCGTATCGAAATTGCAAGTTATTGTGAATTGTATATGTAGGCTACACTCTCAACTTCCACTAAATTTTTTTTATGATTGGAGTATGAGCGATTGATTTATGAGGTGGAATATAAACAATTCACACATGTTGCAAGATCCTAGAAATTCAAAAGTAAAGTTACTAAAGCTACTTGTAGGAAAGTAAACACATTTCCAGGAAAGTAAACACTCTTGTAGGAAATTAAACATGCTTGTAGGAAAGTAAAAAAGCTTGCATGAAATTAACACACTTGTAGGAAAGTAAACATGCTTGTAGAAAACTAAATATCACACTTGCAAAATTGAAATAGCACACCGCTACCTAGTGGGTTTAGGAAGCTTAACATTGTAAGCCCTAACCCAAGTAGAAAAATTGTTGATGTAGCCAATCTACATTGCCTTGACATGGCACTAATTCCCATGTGGTAAATTGGAAACATGTCAAGTCATCTCCTCTACCACCTACCCTATCTCACTACCCCCCCAACCTCTTTATCACTCCTATTCATTACCTTTCTCCTCTTATTTCTCCTTTTCCATTATCTTACCTCTTCTTTTCTTTAATTCAATTTTGGGCCCACCACCCCAGTTGCACTCGGAATCATTTAGGATTCTCAACGGGATACGAGGGCCCCATTATGTTCACATGCACCTACTACTTGATCCTTTATTAACTATAGTGCAATAAATAAATGTGGGCGACCCACCTTTCCTAAATCAATGAGTGTTGATCTCATATCACAATGCCTAGAATGGATTCTATTCAATCACGTGATCCAGTGACAATGACAAATACAACCTAGATAAATTACTATCAAATGTTATAAATAAGGGAGAGTTAATTTTCCATGAGCTCCCAAAAAACATTACCACTCTTGAACCACATGGAAATCATCTATTTGCTTTAGGTCATTGTGAATTATTTCCAAACACTTCCAATTATGCTTGAAAATGACTTATAGTTTCTATTAAGGTGTTGAGGTGTCATGATGTCCTCGTCAACTTTAACCCTACTATGATGCACTCTAGGTCTCTGCCTCTACCATCGTGCCATACCACATGGTCATAGACACCGTACATAATGACATTATCACACCACCTAAAATGTGGCATCCACATCACCTCCATGTCATCCAACACATCATGATGCACAAAAAATCCAAAATTCAAAAAATTCAAAATTTCATATTTTACAAGAAATTTCTCCAATTGTCGAGGCACCCCCAACTTGTATTTTTCACCAAAAGTTAAATTAGTATTCGTCCCATATGTACAAAGCCTACAAGTAACACTTTGTTAGCAATCTATTACACACTTACGACAAACAACTATAACATGCACATGCTTAGGCAACTCAAAAACTTTGCTCATTAGAAAATTTTGAAATTATGACCGTTTCTTTAAAATAAGAAATTAAAAAATCTATGCATTTTATGAACAAGGAAAATGGCATGTAAGATAATTAGTTATATAGTGAAATTACTCTAGAATACATAAAACATATAAGAGATAGATAACCATTAAGTAACATAATTAAATATAAATACACAAAAACACAAAAATCACTTACCTTTTAATGAAATATTCACCAACTAAATACAGGTGTTGGAAGTTCCACTCAATTACAGACTTTGTGGCACATTCACTTTATACAACAAGCCGCCCTTGAGATGAGGCTATGATATAACAAGGATGGTTACCTTGACCGACTCTAACTTTCACGGTTAGTTATCTCTCAAGATTTTTGTGTTCCCATAATTTACATAATATCCACATCTACCATAGATACTAAATCAATCCCAAGGAAATATCAATGTCTAGATATATTTCTCATTTATCATGTATAATCCAAGGAAATAAATCCATTTCTTTATAGTGATTCCCTCGGTTTATTCCATTTCCCTCTAGACCTCAATCTTACTAGTTAATAAATCTCAATGTTATAAGCTCCAAAACCCTCAACCTATGAACAAGTTCACCAAAAATAGCAATCTGTTAAAGTATATATGCATTTCTCAACCATAAAACAATGAGTAATAAACTATATCCATAATAGTGACTCTTATTCCATAAAACTCTTCTTCTCTTCATGAAGCAATAACGCCACAATGCAAGTGAAGAATGAATGAAGTTAATTCCCCAAACAAACAGAGTAGGTATAGTTAAATATGCATGCTCTCAAAATACCACAGGGCCTCACACAAAAGACTCAGATAACCATGTTTTCCTTTAATTTCTCCAATATCAGTATCATAAAAATTTAAACTAAAATGCCTAACGTCTTTGAACACCCCATGTAGTGGAATAATAGCCATGTATTTTCTTGTCCTTGTCCCTTTATAGTTGGTGATTATTATTTATATTCGAAACCATTAGACAACTACCATTTCCAACCTTTCATCATATGTACCATATATGTTATTAAATTGAATCACAAACCATAGCGATAACGAATATATTCTTGTTGACTCTCAATTACTATGAACTTTACATCAATTATGAAAATAAAGCTAAAAACCTAAAAAAATAATTATAAGAGCTTCATTGAATCTTATCACACAAGCTTCATTAACTTTAAGGATTAGCTCAATTCGTGGAGTTCCCATTATTTTTTCACTTTGTTAATAGAAATTTATAGAGTCAATTCTCCCTAATGCTCTATGCTTAGAGTTAGGCGCCTCAATATTTTTTGTAAATTAAAAAATATAAAAAAAATCACACAAGATTGAGATAAGATCGATTTTTTTTTTGTAGATTAAACAACATGAAAAAAAAAACACACATAATTGAAACAAGATTGAAATGAACATCTATAGTGTTCTTCTACTTAATAAATACTTTCTATATAAATTAAAATATAGTAAAAGGATATTATATATTATTAAATAATATTAATACATTTTTTAATCATAATGATTTTCAAATTATTTTTTAAAAATTTGAAACTTTTATAAACGTAGAAATAAGATAATTAAATTAATAAAAGATCCGCTATAAATTTTAATAATTTATTAAGAAATAAATAAAACATATTTATTAATTTAAAAATTCCAAATGTAATGAACTTCGATATATATATATATTATATATATATATATATATAAAATAAACCACTCACGAATTATTCATCAATTTGATGAATAAACCACTAGTTATGAATTAATCCCTAATCATCATGGGAACGTAATATTGATATGACACACTTGCTCTTAGGAAAAATATTTTTTTTTTAATTAACATAAAATGTCATTATCTTTTCCAATTTTGGGAACTTCATATACCACCTTTTACATATAAACAAATATTCACCATATCAGTAAATACGATAGATGAGCCACTTATTAAATATGATGGAAGGAACATGTTATAGATATGACTTCCATCTATTATTGATAGAGTCTACTTTGCCATCATTAACATGTATATGCATATTTATGCCATAAGGCATTTCTCTTCAAAAGAACTTCTCTTCTTGTTACTTTGCACCTTTTGAGACCTTTGATCTTATGTGTTAGACCATTGAAATCTTATCAGTCATTCGATGTGAATGTTGGTTGGTTAGGATGAGTTATGGTTACTTAGGGTTATGTTAGTTGCCAATGTTACATATTCTTATTTCAAGCAGAGGAGAGAGATGCATACCTTCCAGAAACCTACAACGCCTGCCAACCTCCCAGTCACTGCAATGTTCAACGCCGTTTTCATCAGTCTTCCCATCTATCAATCAAGGCTATCTAATATTAAACACTAGTAATTAATTCATTTAACTGTGTGTATAGGATGACACTGTCCTTATACTATGGACTAACACATTCTTTCATTTATTCACGATGTTATTTTTTATTCATGTTGATCCATCATCTAGTCTACCACGTTTGTTACTATAATCTATATATATTTCTTCTTGAAACACTTATGTTCCTTGTCATATGCAATATCCATCAATTATGGGGATAATTTCTACTATTATTTTTTTACTGCAGTAAAAGACTCATTTGAAATTATGATTGCTATGTATATAAATAAATAAATGTGTTTTTGGAAATGTTTATGAAGGGTTTCCTACACGATTAGAAAATGGATGGATGTGAGACAAGATTCTAGTGCTCAAACAATTAAGATAGTTAAGGGTTGACAGTTAGTTTCCCGATTCCTCTCTCTAGGAAAAAATCCTCAGAAGCCAAAATGGTATTGAGAACTTGAGGCAAAAAGAGAGGAAAGGGCGACAATGCTATTTTGGTTTTGCAGAGTCTGACAGGACATGAAGAGGAAACTGGGTAGATAGTGGAACTCATTGAATCAACAAATACCAAGGATAGTTGGGACTAGGTGGTCATGAGACAAGTCATTCTCATTTTTTTGAGCACAAATTTGGCTCGGGGGATTACCAGGTGTGAGTCTGGTTCTCCTAGGTTGGAAGGAGCATCATCCTTTCTATAATCTTGTGGTGGACCACTTTGAGAATAGATAAGTACTTGTAACTTCATACTTCTACTAGAAATTTTAAGAACAATATATTTATAAGTAAAGAGAGAGAGCCTATGTCAATTTCCTATAGGAATTGCAAAATTGTGTTAAT
>APFE031317809.1:0-12220 GCA_000404065.3 Pinus taeda | reverse complement strand
AATAATATATATGAAATTTGAATTTGTATATTTTTTCAACTTTAAACAAGAAAACTTTAATGATAATCATTTAAACATGTTTAGTCTCTCCCATATAAAAACAATTTTCTCATAGGAGATTCTTCTCAACCTGATAGTGGTCTAGACTTTTCTTGATGTCTAATCATCCACCTGCCCCATGCATGGTGTGCTCTGTGGTAAAGCAATCCCAAAAAGTTAAAACAGTGGCAGCCTTACCCTTCCACAAAACACGCTTATTCATTTAGGCATATTTTCCTAGTTTTAATCTTAACATGATGTTATCAGAATGCTGTGAGAAATTGGCAGATTTTGATACTTAATTTAGCCATTTTCCAAAATAGCCCTTCGCCATTTAACAGCATCAGCTGATTACGGCTTATGGCTGGTCTCAATCCTACTTTCTATTTGACCGAAAATGTCTGAACCTGTATGTGTGCATTTACAGTTTATAATTTGATGGTTATTAACTTATTTGGCTCGGGAATGAATGTTTCATAAATTCATTCCAAATTGATTTACAAGAATCTGCAGGCTCAAATTACAGAGTAAGAGGTCTCTTTTCCAGTTCTGGTTTCGATGCCATATAATAAAGGCATTGAAGATCCACAAATACAGGAGATTCATAATTTACATTGAGACTCTAACAAACCTTGGGCATAAGTTTTGAAATTGTTTTTATAAATTTATAGCATAAGACTAATGGAGAGACTGATCATAAGAGTCTCCTGCGGTAGGAAGGGACTCATGAATGTGCAAACAGCTACCCTTTTTTTTCCAACTATGGTCATCACCTTATTAAATATTTCCACAAAGCTACAGCCAATATGATATGATATTCTGCTTGTGGGATTGTACACCCATAATGTTCCTTTTATAATATTGAGATATCATAATCATATATGATTTCAGAATACTGTGTCGCTCATAGGTTTTGAAAAACTTATCACTGTTGATAAATTTTTACAATGATTCATTACCCTTGAGCAGCACGTCATGCCCACAGAGCAATGCTAAGGCATGTGAACAAAGACAGTCTTTGGAAACTGTAATCTTTGGAAATGATCGCAGAAAATTTCCTTGAGAAACATTCGGAAGACCTTACAACCATCTCTGAAGAACAATCCAGACCAATGACCATCAATGACTCCAAAAATGATATCATTCGTTTATGGCATATATTCTATATTCTATGGCATATCATTCGTTTATGGCATATCATTTTTTAAATTTCAATAATAAAAAAAAATTATTTGAAAATTAAATTTTTAATATAGTTTTTTATGAAGAACCCAAAGAACCCGAAGAACCCAAAGAACCCAACTCGAAGAACCCGAAGAACCCAAGAACCCAAGCACACGAAGAACCCTAAGAACCCGAAGAACCCAAGAACCCAAGCACCCGAAGAACCCAAGAACCCGTTAAAGGAGAAGAACCCAATTTTTTTTTTGAAGAACCCGGTTCTTCTGGGTTCGTCTGGGAAGAACCCGTACCCGAATCCGGTACTTGGGTGCGGGAACCCGAGACGGGTTCGAGAACCCCACCCCCGGGTGCGGGTACCCATGCAACACAGATTATAAGGCATTTCTTGCTCCACCATTCTTGTTTCTTCTTGAATGCATCTCGACATCAATTATTCAAACCCTACAATTCGGTCATTGTTGAGGACGGTGGTTCTAAATACATACCACTCAGGTGGGAGTCCTCCATGGGTGGTGAGAGTAAGTTCCCTGTCAGGAATGACTTCTCCAATCAAGAGTAGATCATTCTTGATCTCAGTAATCCTCAAGAAATTGGATTGAATATCCTCGTCCTTGCCCTTCTTAATATCCTGCGACTTATTCTTGAGAAATAGAATTTGATTAGCATTACTAACCTTGAACATGTCGACCAACCTATCGTAGATCTCCTTCAAGGTCTTCAATTCGGAGATGTAGGCCACCAGATGCTTGTCAATGGAATCCCTGATAATCTTCTTTGCTTTGACTTCAGCCCTATTATACCTAGTCTTCGCAGCAGTCGGTGCATTTGAAGGAGGTTCAGGGATTTTACCTCGCACATAGTCCATCACTTCTTTTTCTTCCAAGGTCAAATCAAGGGACATATTCCATCCATGATAATCAGATTTATTATGGAGCTTGTCTTCAGTCGAAAAGTAGGATGAGGAACCCATTGAACCTTTTGTCCTTGTCCAACTATCTTTGGTGATTGCTCTTTCACTCTTGCTCGGGCTTTGTCTTCACCTCAGGTCGGATACGATGTTAATTTTAGGTAACAATGGTATGTTCTATGCTTTAGAGCAATTTTACTTCACTTTCTTTATTAGCCTAGTATCAATATTCAGAGTAGCAATCACATCAACATGATAGTAAAATGCAGACAAGACATAAACACAAACAGTAGAAGACAAGCCAAGACAAGAGGACACAAGATGTGGCACCAGCCAGGGACAAACCCCATTGTGGGGAAACCCTTGATCAAATCTTCTTTTAGTCTTCAATAGTTCAGCAAAAAGAGATAGTACAATTTACAAATCTAATAATTTATAACAGCAGGAAAAAAGCCCTAACCAGAAAAGTCAACGCCGGTCAATAGGGAAAATTTGACCCTCAGCAAATCGGTCAACTTCAGGCAACTTCGGCCTCCAAACAGCAAGATAAAACAGCCCTCAAAACAATCAAATTCAACCCAGTCAAAGTCTGGTCAAACAGCCCACCTGTGGTCAGCCCTAGCTGCAGTCAACGCTGGTCAGAAGTCAATGTTTAGCCTCGATTTCTGTGCCCAGAAATGTGCCCTGCCCAAACAAAGATAGTCCTCACAAAAACGCAGTCAAAAGAGGTCAACACATGCTGGTCAATGCTTGGTCAAACTGTCCTAAAATTTCGCTCTCCTGAAATTTCTACCTCCTAAAATTTCGGACGTGTGAAGAGAGAGAGAACCAGAAATCCGTACCTAATCAATGAGGAGAGAGAGAGAAGTGTGAAGATAAGTGTGTCCAAATGAGGCTAAGTTACCTTTTATTTATATGCAACGTTGAGGATGAATAGACGTGACTATTGGGTTTCTGAGCCTACTTAAATTTGTTGGCCAACCTTGACAATTTGACCATAATCATAACTTCATTTGTACATGCCAGAATCGGATGATCTTTAGATCAATCCTACACCTCTTGGAGAGAGGAATCCAAGAAAAATATCAGCTGTCATAAATAAGATGACCCATGTGGAGTTTGGCCCTAGTTGCCAATTTTAACACTTTAGCTTGGGATGTCACGATTCAACAAGAAGCAAAATTCTGTGGCAGCAGAGGCAAAATACATGGCAGCCAATACTGCTAGCTGTGAGGCCATCCAGCTTCATACATCACTTGCAAAGATCAAGTGTTGGATCCGAATGTGATATATTATGACAGTCAAAGTTTTATCAAACTCTCAAAGAATCCAATGTTTCATGACAGGTCCAAAGTTCAAACACATCGGGGTTACATATCAGTTCATATTAGATAGGATTCAGAAGGGAGCAGTAAGCTCCAATATTTTCCTACAAATCAGTAAGTAGTTGATATTCTGACCAAACCCTTAACAGAAGGGAAGTTTGAAGCATTCAGAGACAAACTCGAATTGGTGCAAAATTTCTTCCTTGTTAAGAGGGAGTGTTGAGAAATGTAGTTTGGACAAGCACTTCTTGCACAAGTTTGAATGCGAACATGCAGGAAGTGGTTTGAGACATTTTGAAAGAGACCACTTTGGAAAAGTGGGTAGTTAATTCTATTTTGTAATTCATTTAGGAAAAAGAGAAATATCTTATGTTTCATCGTTGACTTAGCCCAAGGAATCTAGTAAAGTGTATTTAATACATTAAACACTTAGGTTTAATCCACGCTATACATCTCAAGATGAGATTAAGGTTTTTTGCATATTAGGATTTCAGCAAAACATTAAGACAAGATAGAAGACGTAAATGACAATTAACAAGATCTAGCAAGCAGGAGAAGCCAAAGTTCAGGAAGCAGGAGAAGATCAGGGCTGTACAGCGACCAAACAGCTGCAGTCATACAGCAAACATACACCTCTTCAGCAGGCTGTACAGATTTGTTTTGGGTGATTTTGTGGACTGTACTCCAGTTCAAAAATAATAATAATAATAACAATAACAATTGTGGACTGTGCAGCTGTTAGTTTGGCAGGCTGCAAAGGTCACCTTGTATGCCTTGATCCAAGTAATGAGAAGCTAATTTGAAGGAGAAATCATCTACATATGTATGTATATCATTTATGCTTCCACTATTTACTTTTCCAGCTATCATGTGATTGATGCTGTTTTCCAGCTATCGTGTGATTGATGCTGTGTTCAGAAATTAAATTGCTGCAGTTAAATAAATTCAGTTTGACTTGTTTGCTTTGAGATCATAAGAACATCAGTCATCTAGGGTTAGAAATCTTAACCCAGGCAACTCTATAGTAAGAGGTGAAAGAAGAACAAGAATTTAATACATGGTGCCCTTAGGAATTAGCATCATTTCCATAAGGTAAGTCATTATTATGTTATGTATAGATGAAAAATAATTATCATTGATGAGGCTAGTTTGAGATAGAAAATTGTGTGGGTGTTTCAAATAGCCCTTTAGCTAATCCCGACTCACAAATCACATCTTAAGACACAAAAAATATGAAGGTGCAAGGCATGTTTTCCCTGGAAAATGAAAAGTAAGGGTATAGCTTAGTTTATGAATACTATAGGACATGCTAGGCATACCCCTTTATCTGTCCCTAATGATAAAAAGAGAAAATACTTCCATGTGCTCTTTAACTTATAACCCATGACAACTAGACAACATTATCAAATATTAGCGATGGTAGACAACTTAACTAAGATGGCTAGATTTATCCTGTGTTGTATAACACACAAGAAAGAGGATGTTGGTAACCAATGCACAGAAGAAACTGTATAGGAAGAATCCTATGTAATTGTCAAGCCTCAGAAAACTTCACCTTGCCTAATTATGTAAATAAGAACTTAAAAGGCATTGTTGACTCATTCATATAAAATTTGGGTGATTCTGCTTTCCTTCCTCAATATCATGAAATAGCTGGGAATATATGTGTAACATACCGCAGCTGCAAGACGATCTGCATATTCAGACTGCGTTGCAAAAAGCCGCATCTGCAAAACTCAGGAAGCACGAGACTGCCATTTCATTAAAAAAGGAAACTAAAATCAAATTGCCAGTCTGTTTAGAATAAACGAATTTTCAGAAGTATAGATGTATAAATAATTAAACTTAAAATAATGAATCTAAACAAGTGAATTCCTACAGAGATGCTAGATAAAATTGCAAGTCCCAAGTAGAGTAGCTTCTTAGAAAATATCAGCAAGCAATGATAATTAATCCATAGAAGAAGTGGTCAAAGGCTAGCGAATGAAAATGTTGACAGAATCACTGCAGTGAAAAAAAGTATGTGATGAGAAAAAGTAAAATAGAAAAGGCACCATACTTTATCATTTAGCCCAATCAAAAATCCGGGGATAATTGACAAAATCAACAAAAGAGATATATTTCTGAAATTTCAAAAGATGAATCATAAATTAAAGTAACTAACTCTGAACCATAGCATACAAGATAAGAGGATTTTTTTTAAATAAGGCTTCTTATTGAGCCGAGAGGCTCATTCTACAGCCCAGGATGTGTAACCCTGTCCGTCTGTCATCACAGTTGAAATTTTGCTCATGTTGGCCAAAATAAAAATAAAAAATGAAATAACTATACAAAAAATTTAAATAATGTTGGCTCATAAAAAAATTGTACAAATAATGTTGGCTCGTAAAAAAAAATTGCACGTGAAGAAATTGGATCCCTCTCGGCTCATGTTAGATCCGTATTTAAGATGGATCTATGCTGGTATTAACGACAAATACAACAAGTACAAAATCAACTCACATCTATCAAAAGGACAGAAAGAATATCCTTAATATAGATTGCACCCAAAAATCTGTAATGTCCCCCTTACTATAGATTGCGCCAAAAAATCTGTAATGTCCCCCTTAATATAGATTGCGCCCAAAAATCTGTAATGTCCCCCTTAACATAGATTGTGCCCAAAAATCTGTAATGTCCCCTATTGATTAATTGCCCACGGGAGGATGGAATAGTCTATCCAACCCCGTAGGCTATAGTCTTTGATAAAGAGGGAAACCCAATTATCCAATGTTTTGGGGCAACATTGGATAATTTTAGGGTAGCTGGGGCATAAAGTCCAAATTGGGGTTGCACATGAACCCCTCACATTCGATAAAGGAGTAGAAAACCCCATGAGGAAATCTATAAATAAAATCAATTTGGATTGGAATATCTCTTATTTTCTTAAGCCTGAGACTCTGAGGATTTTAAGACCCCTTCTTCTTGATTAGTTTCGGTGGAGGTGATCCCACCCTAGCTAATCCCATCTAGTTTCGATAGAGCTGATCCCACCCTACCTAGAAACTTCTTTTCTTTGTTCTGGCACAGCAACTTCTCTTGGAAACACTCGGATTTGTCTGATCAAGTTTGTGTGGATATTGTCCAGATCAACGAGCATTGTTTCAAGGACAGCAGAGATCCCTCCCTGAGAAAACCCTACTGCATTTGTCCTAAAGTTTGAAGTTCATAAGCTCATCTTGTGGTTGAATAGAAATTGTTTGAGGCCATACCGCATTCTTAACAGTGATATAATCAGATTAATCTGAGGTCGATTTTAAGTTAACGGACTAGTATTCGACCCTTCTAGAGCTATGGCTAACTCATAGAAGGGCAGTCAAACCCTAATCAAGGACAGCCTATTAATTATTAACATGGTAAATTGAAGAATTTGGCCTGGGGCCTGTTGAAGAGAAAATTTGAGTGTTATTGAAGACGGGAAAGGAGTGACTTGAGTACAACTCAAAGAGTCAAATACAATGAGGAACAGCGAGTGATTCAATCAGTCTGAGGATTACTTTAAGGCAACAACTTAGAACTCGGATTTGTTAGGGTTGTGGATAATTCCCAGAGGAGCAAATAGAACTTACTCTAAGACGACTAAGGCACTTCGGGTTTGAGTCTAAGCCAGCAACCATGCACTACCTGCAACTCATCATGGGACACTCAACCTTCACTACGACCATCTGTTGGAGTCTCAAACCAGATGGTGATCCTATGGCTGCTAAATATTTTGTCTCAGTGGTTACCCACAGGAAGGGGACTTTGCCCCTGAATCAGTATGCTTAGGCTTCGCACAGTAGATAGTAAATTAATATAGGGACCTTTGGATTAATCTAGCATAATTGCAGTGAATTATTATTTTACTACATTGTGAACATTGTTGTACTAGTGGAATTATTGTTGGATACATTCATGGTTTCATAGGGCAGTCAGCCCTAATCTGTTGTGCTTTGGTTGAGAATCTTATTACTGTGGAAATCTTATATGCATGTATACATAGAAGGATACCTATTGCCGCCAAATCCACACCTTTGGGCTACGTGGAAGAAATCTTTAATCTACTAAGTGTGACCTTAGGGACAGGTCTTGAGTTGAATTGTTGTCACTCAAATCTCAACTCCTTTTTCTAGGCTAACTCCTAGCGAAGCCAAAGGGGGTAGTCCCTAAAACAACTAAGGTTGATTAAGCTATTCTAAACAAAGAAAAGATTCTAGGAGTTAATTTGACTTACCAAAAGTATATTCACCAACAGCATATGATTTTTTTTTTATTTTGTGGAAAAACCTGTGAACAGTTTTGAAACCAACGTTTCGGACTAGCTTAGTGAGTCCATCATCAGGGCAATGAGATTTGTATTTGAGAAGAGAGAGAGAAGAGAGAGCGTGAAATTACAGAGCTTATTAATAGTTATTGAAAAAGATTTTTGATGTCTTCTTCTGTAGTCGGCTTACAAAGCATATGATTTACAACATGCAACTTTAAAGCATATAAATACAATGCATAAATAAATTATATAGCAATAACAATCACATAAATGAAATGCTCGTAAGCAAAAGATATAACAATATAGACCAGTGCCAATAAAAGAATGCTTGTGTCATTTGAAAATAAATCTGGCAAATGTGATTGTGGCCCAAACGAAATATGTCGCTTGTGGAAAGTGTTCTTAGTAAATCTTATTAGATTAGTTTTACTTTGGAACTATTAGTGAATGTGAAGTGACGGTTGTGTGGTGATGCGTGTGATTTGCAATGAAAGTAAATCTACTATAATGTGTGTTTCCTCTTCCAACCTTATGCTTCGAATGGGTTTGAGAAAGTCACAAGGAGATCCAATGGGAGGAAGCTTCGCTTCAATGACTACTCCCCTAATTTCAAAAGTCAAGTTTCAAGGAGTTCCAACAGGAGGAAGCTTCGCTTCAATGACTACTCCCCTAATTTCACAAGTCGACAAGTTGCAAGGAGTTCCATCAGGAGGAGAAACTAACCCACAACTCTCATTTGGCAAGTCAACATTTTCTTTCCCCCAATCTTATGATAAATGGTAAAAGTGGCTTTCCTTAATTAAACTAATCCGACCAACAAGTCCTCTCGAATCATGCACGAGCATCAACCTAAACTTGCATCGGCAGAGAGCATATCAGAACTTGAAGGGGTTCGTTACTTTTGAAAAAATGAAATCTAATCTAAAGGAAAATTGAAATCTAGTCTATTAAAATGAAATTGAACTACTCTAATGTTTTGCAATGCAAGGTTAATTTTAAGCCCAAATAAAGCACACCATGAAAATGAGACACAAAACACAAGAGGCCCCCATTGGGTAGGGGGGAATGGGATGCCTAGGAGACTCTCCCTGCTCTCTCAAAATTACAATGACTTTGTAGTGATAGGTGTCCCTTGTAAATAAAGGGAAAATGGTTTTTTATCGATTTTTTAACAAAAGAGTGGTTATTGGTTTCTTCTTGGGTTCTTAAATGCTCCAATTTGACTGAAATCGAACAACACCTCCCCTTGTATTTTCACTGACCTGCAAAAAACCAGCAAGCAAACAGGAGTGAAAGATGACCAAAAATGTTTTGGAACACCCACAATTGTTAGTACAAAAAGCCCAAAAAAATTCTAAGTAAAATCTAGATTGAAATATATAAATTCCTACTCTAGGCAACCAAGGAAAGACCAAAGTAACTTGGCTTTTCTTGGCTGATTTTCTATTGCTGTTAGGACAGCAATAAGATCAGCCTTCAAATATGCTAGATTTATCAATGAAAGTTCACAAAATCAAACCAATAAGCTTTGAAAAACTTTTTAGAGAATGTGTATGAAGAGATAAAAGAAACGTGGGGTCTTCAAAGTGATTGGAGACACTTGGAGCTTGGTGGGAATTTGATTCTGATGTGTTGGAATATATGGATCATCTAACCAAAATGAGCCACTTTCTCCAACTTGATGTGCCTGTAAAACTTCACAAATATTTGCCAAGAAAACTTGTTAATAGATAGGTGTTCCCTACGCATAAAACCTTGAAAATATGTGAGTCAACCGAATCAACATATAATCTAGACTCTCAAAGTGTAGAAAAACAAATAGACTAATCAAATAATTGAACTTGAAGAATCTACTCCTACTGAGTGGCAACACCCCTTCAACGGCCTATTCAACAAAGAATTTCACAGCAATATAATTAAAACCATTATACCACAATTGAACTCCAAGTTACCACACAAAGATCAACGCCATGTAGCCTCCAAAGCCTTCTTTTATTAACAAATTATAGAACAATACAATAGCAGCAATTCCCCAAGCTCTCCCAAGCTTCAATACTAACCTAAAGAGGAGGGGAGAACTTCAATTATTATGAATTGAGGGAGAAGATCCCAAGAAAAGGAGAAGATCCCAATGAGTGATCATCCCAAAGAAAGAATAAGAGCTCCAAGTGGCCAGGTGTATCTCCTCAATGGGAGTGCGTAGGCCAAGTAGGCAATGCGTACGCCAAGTGGGAAGGAGAGTATGGTGGAGAGGGAGTGAAGGTGGAATGAACTCACACTCACTCTAGTAGACTCATCATCCAACTCGACCTTCAACTAGTGAGTCAACTCAGCCTCCTCCTAATGAGGCAACTCACACCTTCTACTTGGCCCTCTAAACTGGCAGCTAACTCGTCCTTATAGCAGCCACCTTGTCCTCAATTCATGGGCCTTGACTCAGCCTCTTGACTTGTGCTAACTCCCTCTTGAGTGCTTACTCACTCCTCTTAAGTGATTGAGAGACTCAATTTGACTGAAAACACGTTCCCAGTTATTTAACATCCTGATTTTCTTGTCTTTTTCCTCACTTTTTCAGTAAAAGTGACTTTTCATGAGGAAAAATTAATAGTTTCCACCCAAAAGTTGGTACTAAGGTAATGTTGGTACTCTAAGCATGAAAAATGAGTACCTACGTGCCATATGAGTCTTCCTAGTACCAGTTTTTTATTTGTTACATAAATTTTAATTTAAAAAAATCTCGTTTTGCAGGAAATTTTTAATTTTTTAAAATTCCTATTAAAACCTAAAGCAACTCCACGTGACTCAGGATAATGCCTAGCATGGTAATATACATTGACTCTAGACTTTGAAAACACATTCAAGGCCTAGTTATTAAGACATACTCCAGCTTTGGAGTTCATGAGTGAAAAAACTCAATTAATTATTAATTGTGAAAAAAGCAAACACAATTAATTAAGTGAAAAAACACTCTGGAGTGACTTCCTTAAGTCCCAAGTGGCTAAGTCTTTTACATAAGTTCATCATGCTAGTACATTTTTAACAATTCCCCCATGGGGTACGGAACTTGCATAGAGAAAGAAGAAAGGAGAAGGGGCAAAATTACTTTGCAAGACTTCTAGACTTGAAAAAATTGCCTAGTGTCTTGTCCCAGCATGGTAATATACATTGATTCTAGACTTAGAAAATGCACACAAGGCCTAGTCATTAAGAGTCAAGACACTCCAGATTTGGAGGTTGTGAGTGAAAAAACTCAATTAATTACTTATTGCTAAAAGGCAACAATAATTAATTAAGTGAAAAAAACACTCGAGTCACTTCCTTCGTAACCAAGTCTGAAGGGGCTAAGTCTTTACATAACTTCATCATGCTAGTACATCTTTTACAATTCCTCCATGGAGTATGGAATTTGCATAGAGAAAGAAGACAGAAGGAGAAGGGGCAAAATTTCCCTGCAAAACTTCTGGACTTGGAAATTTTCACTGGTGTCTTGTCCATTGGGCGATGGTCCTCCTTTATTTGCTAGTTACAATCCAGCAAGTAACAATACCCACTTTTGTTTGAATTAGACTCTCTGATTTATTTGGGGAAAAAAACTTGGTAACAATAGAACCCTAAGGGGAAATTTTCCTTAGGGCATTATAGTGGTATCAAAGTTGTGCATCCTACCAACTTGTGAGGGCATGAGCCTTGTATATTTCCTAAAGATACAAGCAATGTTACAGTAAGACAAAAAAGGATCACCCACCATTCAATTATGGGGCATAGGGAAAGGCGAGGAGGATCGGATACTAATGAACCCTTACATGTGATAATCCATGGACAGACAGAAATAATAAATTTGCTAGTGCAAAGCAGTAGTAGATGGCCCAAGGACAACAACAAATGACGCAACTCATCCAAACCATAAACAATCTAGGTGACAACATTGCTAATGGTTTGAATGTTGGTAACAAATCTAGTGTTGTAGGAATCAACAGCCATAATCATGGTCCCTTCAATACTTTTGCGCAGTGTAATGTCAGGGCTAAGTTGCACAAAACGGGGAAACGGGTACGAGTTTCCGAAACGGGCACAGGTACGAAACGTGACCCTGCCAAATTTTGGAAACAGGGAAACGCAATATATATATATAAGGACATTTGAGAAATATGTGCAATCATAAAGCATATATGATACATTTTAATTTATTAGTATTACGTTATGATTAAATTGTCAATGCATAAACTATAAGTCTCTAAATTACATCACATTTACTCATGAATGATCACATAATGAAAATAGAAATATCCAAAAGCAGCCACGAGAAATTTATAATTTCTTGTCTCGTGCTTGATTGGGAGTCTCCTCCTACATAGTCGAACGACCTTAGTGTTCTTGATTTAATACAAGTTTCATACCCTAGTACCCTACATGCTCTTGATTATTGGGAGTCTCCCCTGCATAGAGGGCTTGGTTCTCTTGATTAAATACAAGTTCCATACC
>APFE031317806.1:0-13234 GCA_000404065.3 Pinus taeda | reverse complement strand
AACATCAGATTGGTGTCATTGTCGAGGAGTGAAGGATTGAAAGCTAAATTTTCCCTAGGGAAACAATTCTCCCTTTCCTTTAAGGTGAATAGAGGATAAAGATATAGGTCAAAATATTTCACCTATCGATTCCACTGGTCCAAGATGGCTCCTTTTAAGCATACTAGATCACATTATGATTTTGAGATTGCTAACCCTCTACCAGATCCAGAAAGACTTATTAGGGGAGCCTCTTTAAGGAGAAGACTTAGAACCCCTTCTTCTTCTTCAGATTTACACCTTAAAGACATCTCATCTATAGATCCCTTTTCATTTGTGACATCCGATCCTGATTGGACTAAATTACCTCATAGGGTTTCTAAACTCCATTCCAGAGGAGTAGATCTTCCATCAACCTTTTTAATATAATCACTTGAGTCATATAAATTCCCATCCATTCCTATCAAATCACCTTCATCTGAGGAAGAATTGGGTTTACATTTACATGAATTTAAGCCTACAGACTTCATTTCTCCAGCTCCTTATTCTATTCCATCAACCTCTACTAATCTTGAAGAGACATTTTCTGTCTATTCAAATCCTTTGTTTGATAATAAGGAAGACTTTCCACCAGGAGTTAAGAAGTTGGTTATTAAAACCCTTTTGAAATCCTCAAAGAGGTCTCCTCCCTCTTTATCTCCTCCACATACTAATACCCCTACTGATTCATCTTCATCCCCTTCATCTGCATCATCTTCCTCTTCCTCATCATCATCCACTCAATCACCCCAGACTCCTCCTACTATTATGGATTTTCAACCCATTGTGCAAGCAAGGTATGTTGCTCTAGTTCTCCCTACAAACTTGGCAAATTTTTCTGATGGATATCTAAAACATCTACTAAGATTTAATGGAGAAACAGGTTCTTTAGTAGAGGATCAAGTATCAGCTTTCCTAGATTTTGCTGACAATATGAACATAGAACATGAAGATGTTTATATGAGATTATTTGTACAATCTTTAGAAGGAAATGTTAGGATCTGGTCTAGGCAACTTAGAGATGACTCTATTAGAACATGGAATGAGATCATAACTATCTTTAAAAACCAATGGGGGGTAAAGAAATATCATGTTTACTTTCTCACTGAATTTGAAGAATTGAAGAGAAACCTTGGTGAACCAGTTGCTTAATTTATCAAAATATTTAACAAACTCTATCATAAAATGCCTATTGATTGTAGACCACCAGTAGCAGCTGCAAATGTTAAATTTTCCAAAGAATTTGAAGATGACTTTGCAGTCATGATAAGGGAAAGGGTTTCTGATACATTAGAAGACATGCAGACAAATGCTATAGAGGTAGAAGCTAATAGGTCAGCTTCTAGCAAACTTAAAGTTAAAGCAGAGAAAGAAAGAAAACTAAAAGCTAGGGTTGAGGACTCATCTTCTTCCAAATATAAACTTGAAGATCAGAAAATTGATGAAATAACATCTTTACTTAGAAACCTTTCTAATAGGATTTCTAAAATTGAAACAAAACCTAGAAATTCTCAGCAAACCGTTGTCAAACCTCAAGCTCAAACTCAATTCTGAAGAACTCCTCAAATGAAGATTCTTTAGAGACCAGGTTCTGATCAAAACGTTCAACCACCTTTGTTGATTGATGATTAACAACCACAGGATACAGGCCCTTTAATCATTAAAGATATCAATAATATTGATTCTTAAACAGTACAAATGGAAATAGTTCCTTCATCTTCACCTCAGTCTTTTGAACAAGAACAAGGAGATGCTCAACTTTCAAAATAGCAAGCATTCTCTGAATTTCTGATTGTAGACTTAAATAAGAGGTATGATCTAAGACCAATATCAGGTCTAGGTAGACCTTCAAAATCTACCACTATAATTGAACCTGTAATAAAATCCATTCAAACATAAACTCCAACACCTCAGACTATAGAGTCATCCACGGAAACCTTTTCATCTAGCAAGACCATTTTGACAACTTTTTAATATTGAAAAGGACTTGGAAAGGGTCAAGATTCCTATACCTTTAGTTGAACTTTCCAAAAAAACTGGTTATAAAAATCTAGTGTCTAAATGGATACAGTCCTCTAGTGTAGATGCTGAGGGAGATGTTATTAGTTTGAAAGTTGAAAGGCACTTAGTAGTGTTTGGCCCTAGTTCTGATATGATTGATGAATTTGTTCCACCATTTTATGTAACTTTAAAGGCTCATGACTCTCTTTTGTATATCTACATGCTGGATTCTAGAGATTCTCATAACCTTATGCCAAAGGTAATTATGGACCAGCCTCAATTACAAGTTACTCGTTCTTATCATGATATTTACACTTTTGATTCAAAGAAAGTACCATGCCTAGGATTGATCAAAGACCTAGTTGTGACCTTAGCTCAAATACCTGTCAAGAGTATAGTTTTAGACATAGTTGTCACTGATATTCCTGCCAAGTTTGGCATGCTCCTATCTAGATCATGTTGTGCTAAACTTGGAGGATCACTTCAGATGGACATGTCTATTGCTACTATTCTAGTCTATGGAGGTGAAAATTTAAGGTTATATAGGGAAAGTCAGATTCCTTCATACTGTTTGTAGGTCTGATCAAGGAAAAAACCACCCTATCTATGCAGTAGATCAAGATTTTGGTTACTTTCAGTTATCTTCACAAAATTCATCAAACACTCAACTTTCCATTGAAAATATAGTTTCCAAACCTAAAATTGTAGAATAAGATATTTGGAAACTTTATTTTGATGGCACTATCTCAAAAGAAGGAGCAGGAGTAGGAATTGTTTTAATTTCACCAATTAAAGAAAACATAACTCAGTCATGTAAACTAGAATTTGAGGTCACCAATAATGTGGCTGAGTATGAGGCTTTTCTTCTTGGTCTTGAGCTAGCTAAGAGTTTAAAGGTTCCAAACTTGAGTGTCTTTTCTGATTTTGATCTTATAGTGAAGCAGGTTAGAAATCTGTGTTAAACGAAACACCCAAGGCTTAGGCCCTATAAAAATGAAGCTTGGGATACAATTGAAAATTTCTTCCAAGGATTTAACATAACTGCTATTCCCAGAGATGAAAATATGCATGCTGACTCACTAGCTATCTCAGCAAGCTCTTTCAAAATCCCTAAGCCAGTATTGCTAGAGTACCAAATTCAAGTCAAGTATAGAGCATCAATTCTTGATAACCTTAAACACTGGAAGATTTTTGAAGATGATGAACAATTAAAATATTTCCTTCAAGTCCTTGATGAATTCTCAAATATGCAAATTGAAGAAGATCAAAAAGATTTTCAAGAATCAAATCACCAAAATCCAGAAACTTCATTTAGCCCTAAAATTCTTGATCATGATATCATCCAATTACCTAATAATTTTATTCCTAAAGGATTAGTTCCATTGGAAAAACTATTTGATAATAATGATGTCTCTAAAAACCCCTTGTTTAACTCACCTGAAGAAGAAATCCAAGAATGCAATATTGGGACTTTGTATGATGTGAGAAATGTTAAATTGTCATCAACCTTGCCTTTGGATGTAAAAATCAAATACTTGAATCTTCTTAAAAATTACAAAGATGTTTTTGTCTAGTCTTATAATGAGTTAAAAATTTATGATGCATCTTTGATTGAGCATAAGATTCCTTTGAAACCAGAAGCAAAACCCTTTCAACAAAAACTAAGAAGAATCAATCCCATACTACTTCCAACCATTGAGAAAGAACTTAAAAATTTTCTTGATGCTCATATCATAGTACCTTTAAGGTATTCTGATTGGGTAGCCAACCTAGTTCCCGTCAGAAAGAAAAATTGTGAGATTAGGCTATGTGTAGACTTTCGAAATCTGAACAAATCATCTTTAAAGGATAACTATCCATTTCCCAAAATGGATCATCTACTTTAGAAAGTTTTAGGTGCAAATAGGATTTCTATGCTATATGGATTTTCTGGTTACAACCAGATCATGGTAAGTCAAGATGACCAATACAAAACTGCTTTCACCACTCCTTGGGGTACATTTATGTATGCTAGAATGCCATTTGGGTTAACCAATGCTGGAGCCACTTTCTAGAGAGACATGGATCTAGCATTTGTAGGTAAAACATCTAAATTTACTATCATTTATGTTAGATTTTAAGCTTCTGTGGTAGTTTTTTGCAGTGGCATGATCCGGATTATCCACAGTTTAGTGTTCATTCTGTCAACGTTTCGAACCCCAAAGGGGGTCCATCATCAGGACTAAATTAGAAAGAATATGAATGAAAGCTTATTGAGAGAAGACTCTGTCGACCTGGGTATAAATAAACCTAGATCCCTAATTTTTATAAAGAAGTCGACATTTATATATATGATTTCTAATTTATTTGTATTTTTATTTGTATTTTTATTTTCCTAATAGTTTTATAAAAATTAATTAATTATTTATTTAGTTAATACTTAATTCATAAATAAGTTTTAATTTATTAATTTATAGTTCTTATTGTTTCCTATTTTTATTTATTTTAATAATTAATTTAAATTTATTTGATTAATTAATTAATTTTGATTTTATTAATTTCTATAATTCTTTTTTATTTATGTTATTTACCATTGTTAATCCTATTTAGTCTAATTTTAAATAATCCATTATTAATTTTTTTATTATTAACCTTTAATTTTATTTATTTTATTTATTTAATCAAAAGGTAATCTTTAATTAATTTTAGTTATTAATTGACTAAATTCTATTAATTTATTTTTTAATTTTTATTAGAATTAATAAAAATTGATATAATTAAATAATTAATATTTAATTAAATTATTTTGATTTAATTAATCTAATTATTTAATTAAAATAATAATAATTAATTTAGTAATTCTTTGTCTATTGCTTTTATTTTTATTTAATTTAATTAATTTTATCCATATTCTTTTTTATTTATTTTATTATTGTTTTATTTCCATTTTCACAATTAAACCTATTGAGCCCTAATTGTCTAATTAAATTTTAAATCTTTTATTTTATTTATTAATCAATGTTAATTTTTGGGTTATTTATTAATTATTTGAGAAATTTTTATTTAATTTCTATTCTTAAATATTTTTATTAAGAATTTAATTAAAAATAAATAAAATAATTATTTTGAATCTAATTAGTCTAATAAATTTAATTAAATTAAATTAATTAATTTTATCAATATGAAAACCCCTAATACTATGCTTCCAAAGGTCTAGAGGGGTTTATTTGTCTGATTAGGGGAAGCCAATTTTCACTGATTTCACTCCCATTGTCCCTGTTGAGGTTCTGAGGAAATTTCATAATTTCGATGACCTCTCTGATTTTCCTTTTATGATAATTATCCTCTCTTGCAATTATCTTAGCGTCTTCCAAACATACATGATGTTTGGTTTTGGACGAGTGTTCTGCAAGGGCTGATGTGCGGGACCTCTCATTCTTTAAATCAGCCGCGTGCTCTTTTAGTCTTATTTTCAGAGACCGACCTGTTTCCCCAATATAACTCTTGCCACAAGAGCAATCAATCTTGTACACACCCTTGAGTTGTTGTTGACGATCAATGTTATCCTTTACTGACCTCATCATTTGCCTTATAGTTCCACAAGTTGTAAACTGAGTGTTTATGTTGTTCTTCCTTAAAATTTTTGCAATCTTATCTGTAATCCCTTGGATGAATGGAAGGTAAACTTTTCCATAATTCTTCTGCTTGTCTTTAGGAGGATGCTTAGAGAGAACCTTATCCTCAGCTCTTCTTATAGCTTTCTTGATACTCCACTCTTTGTATCTAAGGTTTTTGAAGACAAAGGTTAAGTGCTCAATCTCTTCTTTTAGGTGATCATGGTCAGAAATCCTGAAAGCCCTAACAGCTAGGGTGTTTAAGACGCCAGATTTTTGGGAAGGATCATGGTAAGAGTCAGCATGAAGATAGCTATCAGTATGAGTTTTCTTTCTATAGACCTGGTGCCCCAAGGTACCATCCTCTTTTCTACTAATCAGAACATCTAGAAAGGGGATCTTATCGTTCTCTTCAAGCTCCATAGTAAATTTGATTTCGGAAGATATAGAGTTAAGATGATTGAAAAACCTCTCTAGTTCTGCCTTACCATGAGTCCAATTTAGGTTAGTTTCATCCACAAATCTTTTCCACCAGGCTGGCTTCAAAGGGTATGAGTCAAGGGCTTTTCTTTCAAAGTACTCCATGTATAAGTTGGCGACAATAGGTGAGAGTGGGGAAACCATGGTGACTCCAGATATTTGTTCATAATAGTGATCTTGAAAACTGAAAAAAGTGGACCGTAAACAAATTTTTGCAAGCTTTGCTGTTTCAGGATCAGTGGCCATCTTTATAACATGAATAGCTTCATCTAGAGGAATCTTTGTAAACAAAGAAACTACATCGAAACTTACTAGAATATCCTCTTTATCCACCCTTTTATTCTTGATAAGTTTTACAAAATCATTTGTGTCTTTTATAAAAGAATCTGTGTTACCAACCAGAGGTTTTAGGATCTTAGCTACATACTTAGCTAATTCATAGGTAGGGGAACCAATGGTGTTAACAATTGGTCTAAGAAGGACCCCTTCCTTATGGATTTTTGGTAATCCATAGATTCTAGGAATAACCTCACAGGAGGGAATCAACTTCTTTTTTATTTTATCTTCCAGGTTAGTTTCCATGATGGCTTTCTTGACTTGCTTTATCACCTTGGGAGTAGGGTTGGAGTTGACTCTTCTATAACTCCCACAATTTAAATGCTCATTCATTTTATGAATGTAATCTTCCTTATTTAACACCACAGTGGCCCCTTCTTTATCAGCTTTAAGAATAACTATCTTATCATTATTTCGGAGAGATCTAAGAGCCTCTCGCCCTTATTTATTCAGGTTACTCTTTGGGTGCTTGGACTTCAACATAGCTAGGGGAAATTCTTGTCTTAATATCTCTTTAATGTTTGATGAAAGGCCTTGAGTCCCATTCTCAATGTTGCAGATGATGCTTTCAAATGGAATGTTCTTAGGAGAGACCGAAAAATCCCAATCCTTTGTTAAGGATATTGATTTCTTCAGAAGTGAGCATTATGGATGAGAGATTAACGACTCCCTTATCATGCTTATTTGGAACATTGGGGTTCCCAATAATAGACCTACCATTGTCGGAATTATTATTAGATTTTTCCCAAAATTGATTATCACCTGTGGCATTATCATTATCAATAATTCTACAACTTGCATTAGTTTTAGCATCTAGTTTCTTGCCTTCTATGCTGCTTTTTTCTTTATATTTATTATTATAATAGTGTGCTGTAAAGTTTTCATTCTTCCCAACATCAATGCTAATGTTCTTGATCTCAACATCTTTATTAATTTCAACCCTGCTAATAATGGATTCAATTCCATCCTCATTTATGCTAACACCGGTTTTATTAACATTATTGATGCAACCTGAAGTGGTAGCGCTGTTCGTGCAACCCTTTTTCTTGTCATCGTTGCTGGACTTCTTGTCCACGTTGTTGTGCTTCTTTTCAACATTGTTGGACTTCTTTTCATCGTTGTTGCAACCAGCACATGAAAGAGTGCAGTTCACCACAATAATGCTGCTGTTATTACATGTGTTAATGCTGCTATCATCATTGCTGGACTTCTTGTCCACGTTGTTGTGCTTCTTTTCAACGTTATTACATGTGTTAATGCTGCCATCATTGTTGCTGGACTTCTTGTCCATGTTGTTGTGCTTCTTTTCAATGTTGCTGGACTTCTTGTCATCGTTGTTGCAACTAGCGCAGTTAACCACAATAATGCTGTTGTTATTACATGTGTTAATGCTGCTATTGCCGTTATATGCGTTATTCCTAGCTATGCTATTAATACCTGCATTATTCTCAGCCACGTTGTTATTACATGCGTTATTCCTATTATTCCTTGCGTTATTGCTGTTATTACATGCATTATTGATGGCTCCCGCCGTTTGGTTACACCTATTCAGTTTTTATTACGCGTCCGGTATGACTTTAATGCTGAGTTTACTCCCACGGTACGACGCCTCGTGGTTTGGGTTTAGGTTTTTAACCCGCTCTTCCGGTTACAGGACCACACCTGCCGATTCCTAATCTTTTGTTTAACGTTGCTGCGTTTCACTTGTCATTTCCTCATTTCATTTTGCTTGGAGGCACTCTGTCTGCGCCTGCGGAAAGACCTCGGGGTTCTGCTCCAGAGGTTTAGTGACGACTTCACCGTGATTTACCGTTGTTTTGGAGACTGTGGGTAACACTTTCGAGACGTGCAATGTTGTGTTACTGTTTGTTGGTATTTCTATGGGACTGTTGGCAAATATCGTATTGTTTTGGATTTCATAACCTCGCTGTTTGCACTTCTCAATTTAATTTGTCTGGTTTGTTTCTAATGGCAGGCTCGCTCCGACTTCCACGCTTCTCCTGATTTCACGGTAAGCTTACTCTCCATGATAAACATCCTGGGTTTTCATGATTTCGTCCCTAACGCTTTATCGCCACTGTCAGCAGGTTATGGTGGTCTTTTTCTGGTTGTATCGAGTTCCTTCCTCATGCACAGGTAACCTTTTATCAACCCTTGCCTGGTCTTTACTTCGTTCTCGGCTTAGGATTATATTCCGGCTTCTAACACAGTTTGTTTGGTTGTTGTTTACAGATACCCACCTGTATCATTCGATGGCCAATGCTGCTCCTCGAACTTGTTGATGGCTTCGAGGCTTCAGTCAACGGGTAGCTCTATTCCACTTCATAGGCAATACGTTTATCTGTCGATGCTATATGTCTTGTAGGTTCTTTTTCTTTAATTGTCAAATTCGGTCCTGTGGATTAATATCCCTTCCGACTGAGGTTTTCTTGCTTTCGTGTCCTGTGATTAAATAACCCTCTTCGAGTACTGGTTATTCGGTGTCCTCTTTTCGAATAACTCTGTTATGAGTAAACCGTTGATGGCGTCTGAGTATTCGGTCGAGTCTTTGAGGGTTTCCTCGACGATTCCGAGCCCTCCTCTTGTTGTTTTGTATTCGGGCACCACAAGCCCTCGGCGTCCTGTTTCGGCTGTTATGATTTGAGTTGGTCTGGTTGCGTTTGTCACTGTGTGTGTCGTTGATTCAACAGTGAATCTCTGTCTGTACTTTATATATACTCGGTTCAATATATTTAAAGGATTCTTTTCTACAGTGAGTATTTGACTCTCGCTCTTATATGTTATTATCAGTGATGCATGGAAATTCACGTCTCTGTTCTCAAATATTTGATGCTATTGTATATATAAAATAAAAGAAAGATTTATAATGAGCCTTTGCTCGGACTCTGTAACTATCGTTCCATGCATTCAATATTATGAGGGTTTGTCGAGTTCTTAAAGTACCTGTAGATTTTCCGTTACCGAATGTAAATTTTTTTTGTCTGTGGGTCGCTTCTGGGACCCTTCACTGTTCCCTCGTTCTCGGTTTATAACTCAAATCGACTTTGGTCGTCCGCCTGTACTTGGTTCACCTTGTCCATTTGCTTTTTCTATTATGTCGTTGCTGTTAACACACTTCACACACGATGGCAAGTTCTATAATAAAAGAATACTCTAAGTTTGTAATTCTGATGGCAGAGAATAATCTTGTGATTCGATTTTTCTTTACAGTAATGAAGGAAATCAAATGTATGTTCTTCTTTTCTGATAAACAAAGATAATTATTTTTTTCTCTATTTCTTTTTCGGGGGAGAGAGAGAGCCCGTACAATGATGTCCCTCCTGCTTTTAAATAAAATGTTTTCAACTGTTCTTGGAAAAACTACTTTAATAGAAAGTAACTATTTTTCCAGTTATGAAACTAATTCTAACTGCTATAACTGTAAAGAACTAATTTAGTTAATTGTCCTGTAATCAGTCTCCTAAATAACTGCAACAGATAAAATAAAAAAAAAAACTAAAGTAAAAGTAAAATCAAATGACCGACAAGCCCAACACTTGTCCAGCTAAAACGAACGACCATTTGTTTCTGAATTCTTCGTGAGACTGTTAGCCTTTTAAGTCTCCTCAGAGCTGGATGCTCCTGCATCAGGCTCCCGGGGTGACAAAAAGTCGTGGCTCCGTTCCATGAGGTCTTTAACAGAGTAGCCTGCCTTCTGGATTTGTGTCTCTGTCAACCACGAACTATCCTCTACTGGACGGTTCCTCCATTTTACCAAATATCTCAAATATTCTTTCCTCCGTGTACGCTTTGCTACCTGTGTGTCCAAGATCCCCTCAATTTCGACGGGTGGTGCCTTCGGCATCTGTCTCGTCCATAAGTCTCCTTCCAATTGGGTGTCCCGTGGTGGCTCTACCGCCGCATCATCTGCTGAACCTGCAACATAAGGGAACAGATCTGCCACATTAAATATAGGGGAAATACCAATCCCTGGTGGCAACTGTATCTCGTATGCGTTCGCAGAAAATTTGCGAATGATCTTGTAGGGCCCGATTTTCCTGAACTTTAGCTTGCTGTACTCTCGCTTAGGAAATCGTTCCTTGCGTAAGTACGCGAGAACTTCATCCCCGACATTAAACTGCACTTCCCTGCGCTTTGTATCAGCTTGCTGTTTGTATTTCTGGCTGCTATCCTGCAATTTAAGCTTTACCTGTTCATGTAGTTTGCTCATAGCTTGGGCGAAATCTTCCCCATCAGCACTCCGCTTCTCCAGTTTACCCAAATCTCGTAATTCGTGCACTCCTCGCGGGTGCATGCCATACAGTATTTGGAAAGGACTGTAGCCTGTGCTACGGTTGGGAGAATCATTATATGCAAATTCTGCCTGTGCTAACACACGATCCCAAGTACGAGAATTTTCACCTGTTAAACTTCTGAGCAAATTCCCCAGACTCCTGTTCACTACCTCCGTCTGTCCGTCTGTCTATGGATGGTAGGCGGAACTGAACTGCAACTGAGTGTCTAGCTTCTTCCATAAGGTTCTCCAGAAGTGACCAGTAAATTTGACATCTCTGTCAGAAATGATGCTTCGTGGAAGTCCATGTAACCGTACAACCTCTGTGAAGAATAGGTGCGCTATGTAGGTAGCGTCACTGGTTTTTCTGCATGGTACAAAGTGTGCCATCTTCGAAAATCGGTCGACTACAACCATCACCGAATCAAAGCCGCGCTGTGTTTTTGATAATCCTAGCACAAAGTCCATACTGACCGAATCCCACGGTCGACTAGGGACGGGTAATGGCATATAAAGGCCAGTGTTTTGACTGTGACCTTTTGCCAATTGACAAGTTCTGCACCTAGCCACATATCTCTGTACATCCCTCTGCATCTTAGGCCAAAAATAGAAGTGCTGTACCTGTGCGATAGTCTTGTCAATTCCAAAGTGTCCTGCCAAACCTCCGCTGTGTTTCTCCTGTATGATATTGTCTCGCATAGAACAGTTTGGAATGCATAACTGTCCCCCCTTGAACAGCAAACCCTCCTGAAGGTTATAGTCCAGCCACTTGCTGTCATTTCGCAATAGCGGGTTTTGACAAGCCTCATAGGCTTCCATAAACTCGCTGTCAGTCGGATACAGCTCTTTCAAGTGCTCAAATCCTAAGATTTGCATGGTGCTCTCTTGTAACAGTAATGTTCTCCTACTGAGTGCATCTGCTACTTTATTCGATTGCCCACTAATATGTTTTAATACAAAAGTGAAACTTTGCAGATACTCAACCCAGGCTGCATGTTTATGGTTTAGTTTATGTTGTTGCATGATATACTGTAATGCAGAATTATCAGAAAATAAGACAAATTCGTTACCTAGTAAATAATACCGCCAATGCTTTAAAGCCTGCACAATGGCGTAGAATTCTTTGTCATAGGTCGAGTACTTCTGTTTGCTCTCGTTTAGCTTCTCGCTGAAGTAAGCAACTGGTCTGTCCTCATGGCTGAGTACTGCTCCAATGGCGGTACCACTGGCATCGCAACGAACTTGAAAAAGTTTGTTGAAATCGGGCAGTCTCAAGACAGGTCTTTCAGTAATCTTTCTTTTCAAGATCTAAAAACTGTTTTCTGCTGCTTCAGTCCAGTGAAAAGGCTGATTCACCTTCTTAATCGTGTCTAACATTGGTGCGCAAATCTCGCTGAAATTTCTGATGAACTTCCTGTAAAAACTGGCAAGTCCATGGAAACTTCGAACGTCAAACAGACTCTTCGGAGAAGGCCAGCTAACAATAGCTGCCACTTTTTCTGGGTCCATTTTTAACTCATTCTCCGCAATAACAAAACCCAGATATACCAGCTCCTTCTGAAAAAAAGTACATTTCTTCAAATTAACTAACAGTTTATTTTGCTGCAATTTTCTCAACACGCTCTGCAAATGCCTGTAATGCTCCTCTTTAGTCTTACTGAAAATCAGAATATCGTCCAAGTAAACTATAACAAACTTACCGTTGAATTCTTTCAGCACCTCATTCATCAATCGCATGAATGTGCTAGGAGCGTTACTCAAACCAAATGGCATCACCAGCCATTCATACAAGCCTTCGTTTGTTTTGAATGCAGTTTTCCATTCATCTCCCTCACGAATCCTGATCTGGTGATACCCGCTTTTCAGATCAATCTTTGAAAAGTAGGTCGCTCCACTTAGGCAATCCATCATATCATCCATCCTTGGTAAGGGAAACCTGTATCTAACAGTAATCTTGTTAATAGCCCTGGAATCTGTACACATCCTCCATTCTCCACCTTTCTTGGGGGCCAAAACAGTGGGTACTGCGCAAGGACTCATACTCTCCCGAATCAAGCCCTTATCCAACAACTCTTGGACTTGTTTCCTAATCTCTTCATGGTCCTTGGGACTCATGCGATAGGCTGCTTTGTTTGGCAGACTCGCCCCTGGTATAAAGTCAATACAATGACTAATACCTCTTCTAGGTGGCAACTCATCTGGAAGGTCATCCACCACAATGTCCCCAAAATCCTGTAGCAACCTCTGAACATCCTCTGGTAAATCTGATACCTGTGTGTGGAGCACCACTGTCTTTGGTCTCCTTATGACAGCAAAGCTTACCTCGCTGTCCTCAATTTGCTTTATAAATTCTTTTCCTCCTAACAGCAGTGCCTTCACTCCACTGGCTTCTGCTGTGTTTTCCTCCTTGATGGGTACAAGCGTATGCTTGATCCCATCTTTCACAAATTTGTAACAGTTCGTCTTCCCATCGTGGACTGCACCTCTGTCAAACTGCCAAGGTCGTCCTAACAACAAATGACAGACATCCATT